>JAOBRD021121075.1:0-27694 GCA_027575215.2 Hydrozoanthus sils | reverse complement strand
TTTAGGCAGTTCCCCCTATTCCCAGTCCTCAATAACTACGATTGGCACGGTGAAGTTAGTCAAACGCAAGCCAACTTCCTTACAATGGCCAAATAATATTTTATCTACCATGCATTATATCTGTGCGAACAAGTCTCTCTTTCTAAGTGTAAATCAAATAAAAAAGTACGAGCGAACGTTTTTTAAAATGCGGACTTAAGAAAGCAAATTTCAGTAAGCTCCTTAATAGGGCATTTAGCCCAATTTTTGTATCCAAAATCGAAGCCATCAGTGTATGCTAGCCACCTGTGCTATAGAAGTTTAAAGGGGAACTCCAGGGAAGTGAGCAAGTTTGATTCTAATGAATGCTCAAGATTCCAAGAACTAATTTGTTATAGTATTTCTGATAAATTGGCATTTGAAGCGGAGTTACTTTCTTTCAAAGGCAAGTAAAAATGTAAATAAACTGACGGTTCAGAAAGATGTCAGCCGGGCTCCAAATTATGTTACCACATCAAATACGCATCGCGTCAAGATATTAGGGAGTAGCAGGTCTCAAGATAGGTTCCAGGTTTTCGGTAATGTGTATGTAATCGTGCAGCTCAGATTCGAATAACTTGAAACTAAATCCAGCCATATCAGTTTGAACCACATGTTCAAATTCAAACTTTGTTTGACACTGTTACGTCAAAAATGACTGCTGACCCTCGTAACGCAGCTCAAATCTTAACAAGATGCCGTAATTTCAATTTGTTTTCTTTTTTTCACAAATCTCGGCTGTTCTTGAAGTTGAGGGTAAAAAATAATCAATACCATGACCAAAAATATAAAGTTAACTGAAAAAAAGCAGTTTACTGTTTTCCTGGAGTTCCCCTTTAAAGTATCTTATATTATATATTTTCAACCTCAGGTATTGCGTTTCTAGCGTTCTGATTGGTTCACTGATTCTCGTTTTTCAGCTCATATACCGAATTGACCATATTTGGAAATGGTTCTGGATAATTTTAAGTATCTATAGGTTTTGAAAACTGGCGAAAATTAGTAAAACAATTGTTCCACTCGCGCTTGTTGGACAAGAGATGATTTCTAGTTAACTCGTCGCTACGCGCCTCTTTGGCTGTTTAGCATCCTTTTTCAGTTGCTGTTAAATAAAAGTCAAAATGTAAAAAAAAATTATGTGGTAAAAATTTCGAGTGCTTTTATTTTGACAATGCTTGTTTCACGGTTTCTACATTCGATCGAACTTCTAGATTGTCACTTTGTTGGTTCGACATGGTTCCCACCATTCGTCTTTTGCGAATAATATTTCCTAAAGGGCCGAATAAAACCTTAATCTTTGGTCTCAGAAATAATTCGATACATAAAAAGTCTTTTCATGAAGTGCAGTCATGTAGATAGTAGTATATTTTTATCTTTTTTCGGCTGAGCAGATTTCGAATGTTTGTAAAATCCACTTCCTTTCTCATTTCCATGTTATGTATGTTCATTGACTTGTACAAACCTATTGTCTTGCAGCCAAACAAATGCCGAAGCAAGTACAAAAAACAATTCTTGTACACGTTTTCCAACCCTTGTTGCTTGTGGCTCAAGTTTATGTCCTATTTTCTTTAAGCCAACCCAGCGAACGCAAAACCTTGTCCATGCAGTTGTACTTTGGTGGCATTAACACGCAAGTCTTCCCGCGAGATTTCCCGCCGCCGGTGTAGAGATGCGTGTGATGTTTTTCCTAAGACAAATCAATTGATAAAAGTCTGTTATATCTTGTCTTAGGTTTGTGTTTTACCATTTTGGCGGGAATCAGTTTTACTGTCTTTAGTCCATCAATTATTTTCTTTAGAAACAATCCTTGCGCATGCGCATGCGCATGTGTTCACTAAACATATTCTTTAAGTTTGTCTTTACTTCCACTAAGCAGGATGTACAGGTAGCGGATGCGCCTCCGTATTGAAAACAAACTTGTCCAGCGGTACAATCTCTGTATCACTGAATAATAAAAAGAAATATTTGAGAGTTTCCCCTAAAAAGAAACTCTCCATTTTGTCTCTGTACCCAAGCTGCAAATCTTTGACGCTGTTAATGGACGAGTAGCCCCCGCTCGCTACACGCGCGTGTTCCTCGAAGGCTTGAAAGATTTTCCAGCCGTATTCTTGGTATTTTTTATCCTTCGTAAGTCGATACATGATGAAAAGTGACTCCACAGTTTCCGGCCTCAGCAAGTTGTGGGCATCGAGTGGCTACGGTCGTTTTAAATGTAGGGGAAAAAAACAAGAACAATACATTAATAAATAAATAATTAATATAGTTAAAAGGCTAATAATGTTACTAAAAGTTGAAAAATAAACGTTATCGACATTATGAGTTATTCCCATGGGGATAAGTTCGCAATGTAACAATTCGTTTGTTTGTTGAGCAAGCTTTAACTGAGTCCCGGATGGATTCGAACCCAGGACCACTCTGGGTACCGGTCAGACACGATCTACAGAAGCTGACGGGGAGTAGGGCCACTAAGCTTGTTTCTTATGGATAGCACGTGGGCATATGTCCTGCCAACTGCTACCCCCGATGTGTCCGTAAGTTAATGTTCTAATATATTGGGTAGTACCGTCATATTGCTTTTTGTTGCGTGGTGGGACATTATATATATAAAAGTTGCTCAAGATTCGAATGTTTTTAAAACTAAAAAGGTGAAAATTAAATAAGCGCCCTCTCTCGAATAAGCGCCTCCCCCCTAAAAAGACCAAAACTAAACAAGAACTTCGGGAACTCAAAACGGTAGTTCAGATATTTGTGATATGTAGCATGAAAACCGAGCATGAAATTTCTGTAAATTATTCTATACCTTGACGATAATGTCTTCCGAGCCGCCCGGAGCCTGGTTAAAATAAGCGATCTCCGGACTCAGTTTTAGAGGCATTCTCGCGTACATCTGATAACATGTCTCAACCATGTCTTTGGCAAAGTCCATGTACTTAGAACCCAGTCCATTGTGCGCTGCCAGAGCCAGAGTGCCGGGAAGAAAGCAAACCAGATGGTCCTGTAAATCATTTTAAATCCCATTAACTTCGCTGCATTTAATGTTCTATGCTAACACTATAACAAAGCTTTAGTAAGCAAGTGAAGGCATTAAATAAACTGATTTCACTAGCGAAACATGCGCAGTATACGCTCGAGGAGTTAAAACAACGCAGAATAATAAGACAAATGTATGCTTTTTCTTTGCCAAAACATTTTGATATTTCTTTGTCCTATAATAATAATGTTTTGCTTCTGTCTCGTTGGCGAACTGCTTAGGAACTTTAACATTTCTTAATCAAAAGAAGACTTCAATTATTATTATTAACATTTCAAAAAGCGCCAAATGGCTACTAAATTCGACAGAGGTTTTCGAGAACTTGATAAAATAGTTATAAAATTAACGTAAGCGAGCTCAGACAGCTCTGGTTTAACTATATGTGTTCCAGGAGAAATCTCTAGACTATAGTCTGGAGTTTTGTTGGGCCAATGGTTAAGGGATAACAAGCACGTTCGCCAATCAGATTGCAGGGTTTGCGAGAGCTCTCTACGCTGCCTTTACCTTATAGAACTGCTGCGCTTTTAAAAATTTTACCCAAAATGTTTTACAAGTAAATAGGCCATTGTCATCTTTATCATCATCACTGTTATCATGTCCTTATCACTGTTATCGTTATCACCATCATCGTTATTGTCATCATCATCGCTGACATTCCCATTGTCACTGTTATCGTCAAAGTCTTCGTTAGCACTGCTTTCGTTACCATCATCACTGCTGTCTTCATCATCACTGTTATCATCACCACTATTTATTGTCATTATCATTATTGTCATTGTGATCATCACCAAAGTCACTGTTATAGTCATCGCGATCATTATCCCTTCTATGGTCATCACTATCAGTGCTATCGTCATCATCAACATCACTGTTGTCGTGATAATCATCACTGTTTTTGTCATCATCATTTTTATCGTCGTCATTGTTATCGTCATCATCATTCTGCAGGTGGACTCAGCATTTGGGTATTTAGCCCACTAAATGCCAACAACTGAATGGCCCAGCATGAAAGAGCACTATCCCAACAGAAAAGTCTGCCTTTGGCGCCAATGTCCCCCTCTGAGTTTTTCGCAATTAACCAACCTTTTTTGGCTCACACTAGCGCAGGGGCTTACACAAAAGCCATTTTGGCCACCATGGCACTGTTTATATTTAGTTCATTGCTTACATGATAGAAGTAAAATTTACCATTTTCGGACTAAATGTTCGTCCACGAAGCAATTCTCCAACATACTGGAGTTTGTTTGGCTCGGACTTACGAGCCAAAAGGCTCATAACCCCTTGCATAGACTCAACAAAATCGTCCTTGAATCTGAAGGGCAAAGAGAAAGCAAAGATGAAACTTAACTTAGGTATCGTATACCATTTCTCTATTGAAACGTATATAAATCCAAGTAATAATTGTTCAAAGAAATGAAAACGAAAATGCAAAAAAAAAAAAAAAAAAACAACAACAACAAAATACATAAATAACAGAATAAAAAATAGTTAAATAAATAAACAAACAAATAAGTAAATGAACAAATGATTGAACGTATAAACGAGTGAATGAATAATTGATGTATGAATGAACGAATTGACGAATGAACGGGTGAATGAATGAATGAATGAATGAATGAATGAACGAACGAACGAATGGATAGACAAATAAATGAATGAATGAAAGGATAGACAATTAATGATTTAATGAGTGAATATATGAACAAATTGATGAATGAAATGAAAGACGAATAAATTAGTGAATGAATGAGTGAACAGAAGAGCGAATGGATGAATGAATGAAAGAAAGGAAAGACGAATAAATCATGAAAGGATAAAAGAACGGATGAACGAAAGAAAAGACGAATAAATGAATGAATGAAATGATAGATGAATAAATGAATGAATGAATGAACGAACAGACGAAAACATGAATGAACAAAAGAACAGACAAAAAAATGAATGAATGAAAGGATAGACGAATAAAATGAATGAACGAAAAAACAGACAAATAAATGAAGGAATGAAAGGATAGACGAATAAAAGAATGAATGAACGAAAGAATAGGCGAATAAATGAATGAATGAACGAAAGAATAGACGAAAAAATGAATGAATGAAAGTATAGACGAATAAACGAATGAACGAAAGAATAGACGAAAAAATGAATGAAAGGATAGACGAATGCATTAATGAACGCGTGAAAAATAAATAAATGAATGAATGAATGAATGAATGAATGAATGAATGAATAATCCAAGTTTGTTCTTACTGATTCTCTTTCTTTCCAGTCTGCAGCCACTGCTTCAGTAGATACTCATAGTAACTGTCTCCTCGAGCACCGAGCGTGATGGTGGCGCCTGGCCGGAAGTTGCCCGTGTCTGCATTAATAAAAATTGGTACCATTCCGTTCTTTTTTGGGAGACCGTGAAGGTGGTTTGAGACCTTGTCCACTGCTTCCTGAGGAGAGAAGAAAAACTCTGACCGTGATAACATAACTTGGTTTGAAAAGATCCACAGGCTCAACGCTTTGTACCAAAATAATTCGTCCTCTAGTTGGCAAAGAAATCCCCACCCTTGACGTATCTTGTGTCGAGAGCGGCCATAAGTGATACAGACTTTTCTTTTTTACCGCGCTGGTATATTTTGCTTTCTTTTTTTTATATTTCTAACTAGATTCGAAAAACCCATAGAATGAGTAACTTATTAAATCTTTACTAGAAAATCAGAGAAAACAAACTAGCCAACCGCGATTGAAACAGTAAGAAAGAATTGTGGTCTTTGTAAGCCATCGCCGCTAATGTTGCCATTTTTGTTGCTTAAGGTTCCTAATGTAGAATGATCACAAAACTTGCACATACTCTGTATTTTGGGTCTCCAGTGACGAAACTCAGATCTCTGAACTCTAACTGTATGGTGCTGACTTCTGATACAGAGCTATCCGGCCCCCATGGGGGCGGATGTGCCCTCCGATTCATTAAGTTCACGTCAGAATACGGGATATTTGAGCGTGTGCTGAAGCATGGCAAAAGTCTGTCACCAAGATCAATCTGTTTGTAAAAAAAGAAAAGTTAATTGCAATGACAGCAATAAGTGAAGACTTACCAACTAGTTAATACAATGCAATTTACTGAGAGATAAGCGTTCTGTTTGTGGGATCCGGCTGTTGATGAAAAGTCAGCAGTGTTGCGTATACCAGCAAAATGGCACTAAGGCCTCACGGGTCAGAAGGAATTAAAGCCTGTGCTGAACCCCCAAAATAGTTTGAGCCTGAGTGCTAGCAGCCGTGGACAGCTGTTTCGGCCTTGTTCGGCCTCGTCAGCACGGTGTAACCGACAAAACAGGCTCGAAATCCCACAGAAAGATATAAACAAGAATGTAAGTGTAACGCTTGTGGAATCTGGCTGGTAACCCGATGTGATACTTATTCAAGCAACACCTTCGATACTATCTTATTATGGAGAGGGGGGGGGGGTCAGAAAGTGGTATTATCTTGCTTTGAGACGGGACTGCAGAGAGTTTGCACGCTGTCCTAAAACTGTAACACCATCTAAGCACGAACGAGTCTTAACGGTAAAATTTTGATTGATTGCCAGGCCCCCTCTCGTTTGAACCCTGATATTGTATTTGTAGGGAGTGGAGACTGGCACTACAACTGAAACACGTCACATTTCAAAATGGCGGCGCGCAGGAAATTCAAACCGTGGAAACACAGGCCTACCACCAGAACGATGCGACCTCGGCCGAACGCCACGTTTTTATATACAGCACTTGGGCTGCACAATCAAGCCCATAAAAACAAAGGGTGACAACACTGAAATAAAACGCAAAAATGGAAATTAAGTGTCTCTGTATTGTTTTGGAGCCTTTTGGGGGAGTTAAAAAGCAGGGGAAGAGGGGAAGAGAGTAAGAAAAGAAGAGTGATGTGGGAACGTGACGTTCGGCCGAGGTCGCATCGTTCGGGTGGTAGGCCTGTGGTGGAAATGATCAAACTGAATTGCTTGGCGTTAGATTTATGCACAGGATTATCCAATTAATTTGAGCTGCTGCTATGGACATAAACTTGACAAAAGTTTATTTGCGACCAATTAACCCTTGGTTTTGAAAAGCTGACCAGGGCTGAAAGGACTGGGTTAAAAATGGCCTTCAATTCACGGCCTGGTTGTTCAAAAGCCGGCCGGTTAATTCTAACACTGGGCTAAGGAAAATTTCAAACAGTTGTTTCTTTTAGAAAGAAAGGTTTGCTTTTGCTTACAAATCTTGCTCAGCAATTCAAACTCAAAACATTTTAACCACAAATTTCCAAGCCAAGTCAGTAAATGGATCGCAAAAAGAAACCACAAGCGACTCTCGGTTAGGGCTAAGCGGTCTTTGAACAACCGGGTTTAATAGGATTACACTGGGTAAGTTCAGTACGGGCATGCGCAGGCCCTCATTGAAATGGAAACGTTTTCTGGAGGAGAACTGAGTACTGCAAAGGCGCAAGAGTTGGGAGACGGCTGCAAAAAGATCTGGATCAACAAAAGCGATGCACCTTTATTGAGGTGCCGACACTTACCGCTTTTTGTAGAAAGATATCATCTTTAGAAAAATGATACGTAGTCAGAAGTCCACCCAGCACACGAATTGTAATCTCAAATAGATTTACATCGACATTTTTGTCAAAGGACAAGCTTTGTGCGACCCAGTCGCGAGCTTCTTGAAATTCTTCTTTGAGGTTCATTAGAAACATGGTGTCGAGCGAGTCAATAAGAGTGAGGCCCACTCGAAACCACTCGCTATAAGAGTGTGACAGGGGCTTTAATTCATCGTGCCCCCAAGCGTATTGTTTATATGCTTTCCATGCGTGTTGGAAAGCTTTAACAACAGCTTTCTGTCTCTCGTTTTGGTTTTCAGGTGAGAGTATGAAAACCCCGTTGATGTTTAACGCTGCTTTTTTATCATCCAGTCTCTTCATTTCTCCATCGCCAGCCGTATCACCCCCAATGTTGTCACCTCCTTCGTCCGCACGATTGACATTCTCGCCACCCTTAAGTTCATTTGGGTTGAATTTTAAACCTTCTTCGTGGTTTCCGAATTCTCTATCTTCATTCAAGTCATTTCCTTTTCCAACTCTATCATTTTGTCTTGGTGGTCCACGCTTTGGTTTTTTGTACTTCTTCTGCAGCTCTTGGAGTTCTATCAAATTACGATCAAATATCTCATTTCTGTCGAGTACCTTCTTGTGGAGTTTGATCTCGTTAGCCAGTTCATGATGAGGGCGGTGGCCCTTGCTAAACTCATCTGGACTACCGTAATGTACAGTTCTCCACATTGCTATGCCGGTTACTCCCGCGAGGAACATTAGTACAAGAATGAGAGATCTCTGGAGGGACGATAAACTCTTCCATTTCTGAAACATTTAAATGAATTCAAAATTAGACGAAATTCGTAAAATGAAAACACTTTATCTTATGTAGCAATTTATAATTCGGAAAAGGGACCAATTCAAAGTTAAAAGATTCTTTAAGAGTACTATTTAACCGACCGAAATCTGATTTTAACAACTTCATTATTTCCTAAATTTTCTCACTTTATACCCCTTTTCGTACATAAATTTAACTGACGCAGCAGACCACCAGGAGAACTATGAGACTAAGGCTTCAAGCTGTTCGGCTACCTGTGGTACAAATTGACCCTTGATTGCAAAGGACAACGACGGCAGAAAACAATAGTTATGAATACAATAGCTGCACGGGGGAACGCACCGTGCTGGTCATCCGAAAGCCGTCGTCTTGAAAAATACAAGTCACCATGCAAGATGTCATTGATGGCTCACTTGACTAAACAGTCTCGTATGCTTTATGTTTGCAACTATGTAACTCGAAATGGAATGAAAAAGCTCAAAAGTGTAAAAACTTGCCACTGTTTGTGAACGTCGAAACTCCGACGTGTTTACAACTTCTCATCGAGTTCTCTTCTTGTATGTGATCGGCGATTTTTCTAAAAACTTCGACAGACGGGCGTTTTGCGCGAGGTTTACAGGTGAACATATTCACTTAATCAAAAAATCAGTAGGGTAGTTTGCTGGTTGTAGAGATATAATTACAAATGAAAAAAGGAACCACATCAGTTTGCAAAAAAAAACTTAAGTGACTCATCCTTTACTGGCTCTTCCGAATCTAGTATAATCTAAATAAAAACAAGAAAAACTAATGTACAAAATAGCTATATTACAATCATTGATTGATCAATCAATCAATTTAAAAAAAATGATCGGCGAGTGTAACAAACTGTAAAAATAAACTGAAAGTTAAAGTGCATATAGAAACAAAATTGAAGGGTATTATATCGAAAGTTGATAGCTCAAATGGAAAACGTTTGAAGTTTTTAACTCCTTTGACATGCAGTTCTCTGATTTTCTAAATGTTTTGATTTTATTTTCCAGTTTGGCAGTCAACGAAAAATTATTGCGGCAGGCTGGTTACTAGAGCTTTGAAACTCTCGTGTTACATCAGAGTAGTAACGAAAATCACGTGACCACTTCGGTTGTCCTCACAAACTCTCAGGAAATCACACCTGCTCTAACTAAAATATCTTTTATTTCCTACTACTATGCAACCTTGGGTTACTGTAAACTCGTAAACCATTCTTCAACTGACTTCTATTAAATCACGATATCCTCCACAAAACACCCGATTCGGCGTTTTCGAATGCTTTTCGGTTTTAGAAAACGAAGCGAAATTTGTATCTTTTTCGATTTTTTTCGTTTTATTACTTATCAAGGACTTCTTGGCCACTAGTGAAAAAAAATGTTTCAATTTTGTTATTATAGGCACTTTAAAATGTCTTTCTTTTCCATAAGCTGGTTTTGATTGCCGAACCGCTCAAAGCGTTATACTCTCATCGGAGAAAATAGAAGCAAAGCAGGAAGAGAATGGAAAAATGAAGAGGGGGAAAAGAAGTGGAAAAAAATGAAAAATCGAGAGCTTCGTTTCTAACAGCAACTTTGTAGGTATCCTGTCTTTATAATGAATGGCGGTAAGCTGGGTCAATCTTGTTTCCACTCAGACGATGAATAGGAAATTCACGATGCAGAGTCCATGCGTCGCTAGGGCGTCATGTATTGCCCGTGTGGTGGAGCGGACCTCTTGTTATTGACAGACCTAACCTATTTAGCTTTTGAGTTGTCATATCTAATAATAATAATAATAATAGTAATAATAATAAAAATAATAATAATAATAAAAATGATAACAACAACAACAACAATATTTAGCATTTATATAGAGCCCTTTCCATGTAGATGATCAAAGGTGCTTTACAATGATTTACAGTTGACTTTGGTATTGAGGGTCTTAAATCGTCCGTTATATACGGCTCACATTAATATTCATTAAGAGTTGCCCTCAGTAAGTACTTGACAGACCATGACACCGGGATCATACTACTCTTTTACAACAAGTGTTGCGGGTTATTTCAAGTCCCCCGATAGGAGATTGAGAGATTGGAGACGCGAAGGTCTAACCGTTTGCAGTGCTTATTATATCAAAAAATTATGATTAGAAATAATAGCAAAAGTGTTTACCAGTACAGCTGTGGTCTTTAGTAAAAATAATCACACAATGAATATTCATTTGGTTATTGTTGTAATTATTAATTAAAAACTGATAATTAACTAAGTATGAACACTTAACTGGCTTCTAACCATGACTGGCTACAAAATAGGTTTGGCTTTAGCAGAACAGTTGCTTACACATCCACAACTCTCCCACCATGGAATGTGGACAATAGCTGTGCCACTGGTGACTTTACTGAATAATAGTTTAGCAAATTTATTCTTCTGTTCCACTTTCTAAGCGTTTATGTTTTAAGATTTATTTCTTTCATTTATTTTCCGATACAGCCAACCCTTCTTTAATAATGACGATTAATCACTGGGAACAACAGCTTAACATCCCTTTCTACAGATGTTGTGACAAAAGAAGGCTGAAAAGATGTTCAATTCTCAGCAAGGTCGTGGAACAAATGCAGGGCTTCACTCTTGGCAGTCACTGTTCTCACTGACTGAGCCCAGGTCACACATAATAGATGATGGGAACAATTCGGGAAAACAGAAATCTACATGGGGCCCCTGTCTTTCAAACTGTCATTGTAAACAAAACTGGGGGATTCAACCAGCTTAAACCAGCAAAGCAATTCTCCAAAAGGCAACTGTTGTGATTCGACTTGCCAAGCATTAGCCCTTCATTTTCAGTCCCAGTTGTGTTGGTAAAAATTCTCCCAACTTAAGGCCAAATATATTTCAATGAACAAGTTTAGGAGAACTTTACTTTTCATTGTCAGTAGTTCACTCTGTTTGATCGATTCTCACTTTCTCATTACCAAATGTCTTATTTTGTATGTCATATGTAAGGAGAACTTTGATGTTATAATAACTGAAAGGGTTATGAGCTGTGCAAAACACAAGGAAATCCATAAAAAAAACAGGAATTCAAAATGATGCTAGATGACCATGCAGATGTCCTTTCAGTTTATAGTTTGACAAAAATGACATTACATTATATTTACAAACTGCATAAAAACTTTAATTGGGTCATGAAACTAATATTTTTATGAATCTTGTTTAAAATCTTGAGGATGAAAGTTGTTTTTTGGTACTTCATGTTGGCTCCTAAAAAGATGCGTATTTCCAATAAATTTTTAAATCTAAATCTGTATTGCTAACCTTATGAACAGTCCCAATACAGTAACATGCTTGTATTTCCGGAAGGTGCCAGAAGAGCATTTATTCTTTTTATTGAGGTATCAAGCTCTCAACTGCAAATCTGCAACACCTATATATATATTTTACTGATAAAACTGAGGTAGAGCTACACTAGCTAGTTATAACCTACAGGCCTATCAGAATGAAATTGATATTGAAGAGGTTGTGAGCATAGCATAGAAGCGCAGTCAGTGTTAAATTTAAAATAACTCTAACATGGAAGTAGCAAATAATAACAAAATAAAATTATTGGGGGACTGAAGTCCCCCCTGCATCTGACAGGCCTGATATAAGAGATTCAAAAGCAGTCTTGTTGTCAACACTGTGAGCTGTCAACCTTGCAACAGTGCAATCAAGACTACAAAATCAAACTCAATCCTTTCGTCCCCAAACACATGAAATTCTGCACTATCAAAAATGAGAAAAGTTAAGTTTTATGAAAAAGCACTGAAAGACATTAGACCCATAGACCCTTTTCCAGCAAAAATATATTAAACATATCAAGAAACTGTGGCCAGCACCAAATTCAGTGCATCCATATTAGCAAAATTGCAAAACTTCATAAACATTGCCCAAAAACTAATGCAGATATGAAGTTCTGAAATTTGATCTTCTGCCCTTATCATTACAGAGAAATATATGGGACAAACATGGAAATGTGGCTGGACAAGCATCAATGCCCCATCACCTTACTTTTCATTGGAAAATTTTCAAACTTTTATATCTCCATCAAATTGTGGCCAATCTTTATGAGACTTTGTAACTTTACTATTATTAATGTGCTGAGATTGACTCTGGACTTGTTTTGCTGATAAACTGAATATAATTATATGCCGCGCTAGCATGATATATCTATTGTACTTGAGAAGTGTAGTTACAAAAGATTTCAAAGCAGTTTTCAACAAGACTGGCTAGCAGGGTATGCATCTTTAATTAACACCATTGTAAAGTTCACTAGCATTAAACAGTAAAGTATATTTTGACTCTTTGCTCGCAACTTAAAAACCAATTTTTTCAAAATGTTGCTATTTTCAGATAGCCTTTACTTTTGAAGAGGAGGAAGGTATTACTTTCAGGGTTTAATAGGAGGGCAGAAGACTAATGTTACTTTCGGATGGCTCTTATACTTTTTGGGGCGTTGTTATTTTGGAATTCTACTGTATAAAAAACTAGTTTTCAGGGTTTAATAGGAGGGCAAAAGACTAATGTTACTTTTGGATGGCTCCTATACTTTTTGGGGCATTGTTATTTTGGAATTCTACTGTATAAAAAACTAGTTTTACCATAAGCCAGTAATAATGCTCTACCTGTATTACTGTCATCAGTCTTCAAAACTTTACAAGCACTTATAGTTTATCATTAATTAACGATGTATTTTGAAGTTTATGTGGAACACATAGAGAATAATTAAAATACATATTAGGCCAAATAAAAAGTCTCTCGTCCCACCCCGCCTCGATTTTCACACCGCCTCAATTTTGTTTTGTTTTTTTAAATATTACTGTTTTTGTTCAAGCACTCTCAAAAATATCGATGAAGCACATAAATTTTACGCAAAAGAAAAATTATGTCTTTGTTAGATAAAATAGGTAGTTCTTTTTTTACTGAGATTGGATGGCATGTGTACAAATGACTGACCAGATCACAGCGAAAAAGTTAACATGAACATCAGCCACATGTACAAGTTTTGCAAAAACTCATTCATTCACTACACCGGCCATTCTGTGCAACACACATCATGCCATATAATATGCCATTCTTCATTTGCACGAGTAGTCGTTCAGGGATGAAAGTAAGATCAGTTGTGGACAGGAAGAAGACCCTGACAGATCTTTTCAATGAATTTTTTTTTATGTTTAAGTGGAGACTTGTGGTATCGATATACATGTATTAAAGAGGTGATTCATCAAGTATTATATTATGGAAATCAGTGAAGTATTCCTTTTTACACATTTTTATTATAAATTATAAAGCCTGAATACATACTTTCATAGTCAAATATATTTGCAAACTTCATAAAAGTTGTAGTTGAAGGATAATAGCACCTTGTAAAAGGGCTAAAGGCGGTTTTGAGAAAAATAAAAAAAAATCACCAAAATAAAAAACAAAGACCTTCCCACCTAGTTTTTTTAACAGATTAAACGAGAAACTAATAATTTTTTTTATTTGGCCTTAGTATGCATGGCTATCTCTGGCCTGACATATAAATTAATTATATAACCCAGTGAATAAATTAATTATACAACCCAGTGAATAAATTAATTATACAATCCAGTGGCCTCCATCCACAGTTTAGTTAGTATATTCCTGCTGTAAATGTGATGCTTTTCAGATACTTTTCAGACATATCTTCTGTCTTCCTAGCGACAAAGTTAGCACTACTAACCATATTTAAATAATTTGTGGTTAAATATTGATTTGCACGTGGCTATAAATTTATTAAGATATAGAACAATGTAATGTGGCAGCTGAATAACAATGGCATGTAAACTTTTCTTGAAAGTTGTCATTCACAATAATCAACAATAAAAGTGTTATCGATTTTAATATCAATGGCAAATTTCCTTTACTCTAAAGTACATAAAGTATACGTGAGCGCCGTCAAAACTTCTACAAAGTCAACTTTTAAATCGACCTTAAATTAGGCTCGATACATTTGAGAGAGCAAAATATAAAATTTGGTACATATGTAAACGTTAACTACATCCTAATTAAACTGTTTTGCCTTAATAATACAGAGGAAACAAGTTTATGTTCTTCGTAAGCTCACAAGATGCCAAATACATTCAAGAAATTGAATTTAGTCAAACCCGATCTTGTCGGCGACACGTCACACAATATCGTCTGTGTCCTGAAAGTTAAACAGCGCAAGCCATGGTAGAAAAAAAATTATAGTGCTATTTTATTAGGATCTGTAAATCACTTTTCAATGATCTTTGAACATTTACGTTTTGGAATATTTCGTGCAAACTTCAGCGCTAAAACTACCAGTAATATTCAAAACCTTACCCTGTAGAGTGAAGTATTTCTGCGTCTTTTACTGTTGTCATAGTCGGCGTCTTTCAGAGCCCCTGGTGGCATGGACACCGTGATAAAACTCCCGCCAAAGCTTGCCCGGTCGGACTCCGATTGCATTGCAACTAGTTGTCCTTAACCTTTCCACGATTTAGAATACATCAATGTAATAAGCACGCACAACCATGAATAAAGTAAAATTGTATACACTTTCAATTGCCGAATATGTAATTATCCGAACGTCTTTCTCTCATCCTCGTCCCCAATCCCCCGAATGAGAAAGCGGTGAAACAAAATGGCAGACAGAAAAAGAAGACTTTCATAGAGATACATCCAATGAGCACGAATTATGGAAGATCTTAAAATTTCTGATATGCGTGTTGAGCCATGTGTGAATTCTCGCTTTATTAAGCCATCTAGAGTGGTTTTTTCTCAGAATGGTTGTCGAAGGGTCTGGGATTATGTTAGAGAACATGATGATGTGAGCGTTCTAATTCTTAACACAACCAGACAGGCTTTTCTGTTTGTGAAACAGTTCAGGCCCGCAGTTTACATGGATGTTAATAGAAAACTTCACGAAAAGCCACAAACTGACGGGAGTGAAATAAGAATCATCGAAGAAGACGCAAGTTTGCCATTCACAGCTCCAGCATTTGAGGGCGTTACTTACGAACTATGTGCAGGAATTGTTGATAAGAACATTAGTCTAGCGTCTATAGCAAGGCATGAAATACTAGAAGAATGTGGCTATGATGTACCGGAAGAAAAAATTCAACGGGTTACAAGTTTTAGAAATGGTATTGGTACAGTTGGGTCGTTGCAAACCCTGTTTTATGTCGAGGTCGAAGATGGAATGCAAGTTAGCAGTGGCGGTGGCAATATTGAAGAGGGTGAAAAAATTGAACTCTTTTATCTCCCAGTGGAAAAACTAGCAGAGTTTATCATGGATGAGTCGAAACATAAACCAGCAGAACTGTTGTTTGCAGTAACGTGGTGGCTTAATAAAAATAGAAAGTGATTTTAAGAGGTGAAGAAGGTTTTGTTAAAACCATAAATAAGTATTTAGACAAAGTCTATACAGCATTTTATTTCCATTAATTTTGTGAAATAAAATAAGTACAACCATTTTAGATTGCTAGACATGTTGCAACTATTTACAGTACTATTGGCATTGCCATCTTCAGCAGTATGGTAACAAAGAAAGCTTCAAATATACATCACTATAAATTGACTCTTTTTATCTTTAGTTAGAAAGCCCTTTGTGGGCTGATCTTTGATCATGAAAGATTTGCTAGAGCATTAAAGGGCAGCACCCCAGCAATTTTTGTAGGTGTTTTGTGCATGTGGTGGATTTGCACTTTTGCACATGGAGGAACTTCTCAAAACAGTTAGGGCCTCTCTCATTTTCAAACACCAACAAAGATCCGACAAAAATGGCACCCATAAGCTTTAAGCACTAGCAAGTCTTTGAAGTTCAGAGATCAGAGCAAAACCAAAACATGTACGTAAGTAGGAATTGTGATTCAAGTTAGTTAAGAACTTGTAAGTTAGTATCAGTTGCTGAAGATGGCTGCACTGTACAACTGAAATCATTTTTGATGTCAAACTCAAATCAGTTGTTGAATTAAGGTAACCAGATATTTCATATGCAAGATGTTTCATGCCAAGACTTTTTGTACCCTTTCAACAGACTTCATACACAAACTTAAGAAATTTCACATCCAGAGAGAGGCTGGGGGGAGTGTAGCCCCCTCCTCCCCCCTGCCAAAAAAAATTTCTCACCATTTACGATTTCCCTCTAAGAATAATTTCAAATTTAACATTTACTGTGCTTCTATGCTATGCGCACAGCCCCCCCCCCCACGTCAATTTTGTTCCGATGGTCATATAAAGCTAAATCCTTTCATGAACCTCACACTCGGCCAGTATGATTCATCAGATAGTTGCTTACTCTGGGTTTCTGAATCCTGATAAAAACTATAACTTAAATGTCCGTAAATGGTGTAACAATAATTTATGAAATAATTTGGATAATACACATGCTCTGAAATAAACATGATTTCCTCCCAAATTGAGATCAAATAGTTCAAGCTTGCGACTGAACCTAGGGGGGCTCACTGACATATTATTTTAGTGATGTGGGGGCTCCAACAGAGGTTTGTATTTTAGACCAAAAAAATCGTGGTGCCTTGGTACACCCAAAACATCTCTTGGGCCAAAATTTCATACCCAAAATACCCTTTGGACATCTCCCAGCCCATCATCAAAATAGGTTAGTAGGCCCCTTGGTGGTCGACCAAAGGTAATAAAATTTTGACTTCTGGCTTAAGCCTCAACTGCTTCTTTGGTGAGAAAATTGAACTAAATATCAAGTGCTAGCTGTCTCCCTTGTTTGGGGCATATTTGGCTTGGTATAGATTTGGAAATGTTGGTCATCAAACCAAAGCAAGTTAACTTGATTGCTGTACTGATCATGAAAGGTACCCTGGGTACTGAACCAACACACAAGCTCATCCTAAGACACCACCTCCAAGGGTCACAATTTGCCCCTCAAGGATTTGGCAAATCATTATTACCTTGTCCTTGTCATGTGATTTTGACAAATAAAACCTTGAGAGAGCGTGTTCATTCCAGGATTCCTTATGTGTAAAGAAGAAATCCATTAAAAATGGTCAAAATATAGGTGGAAAGAAAAAACGAGTCGTGTTTTGTATACCTAAAATTTATTGAGAGACAGAGAATGTGGATGCTTGTGATTGGTATATATTTATATCTATATATATTTCGAGAACTTAATTAGTTATTTCTCGCATCTAAAAAAAATAAATCAAAGGTAACTGAAAAAAAAACATTCTCAACTCGAAACAAGTTTCTGTACTTATTGAATATAATTGTTTTAACAGTCCTGTTCATAAAAGGATGTTGCAAATGTCATATACTTTTCTACGAAATATGGTCAAAACAGTTCGTTATAAGATGAAGACTTCCGGGTATAATGATTTTTTAGCTTGAACAGCTTGAACAGCGAGATTTTTTTTTCCGCTTTAAAGCCCCTCCGGTCACCCTAAAATTTTCTCGCGATCTCGATGGACAAAGCGCATCACGTAATGTACCGCGTCCGATCTAATATAGGTAATGGGGAAAAACGTCATTTTGCTATTTTTGGTCGTTGCAACGTTTTACTGCTTTTAAGTAAGTTTTAATTTTTTTCTGCATGCCTTTAAATAATTAACTGAAAACATGTTTGGTTTTCAAAGCAATACCATGAAAATGCCTTACCGTGGGCATTATCATTAACAAAGTGACAACTAGTTTATTCTTCTGTACAAAGAACTTCGGATAATACCTACGTCTATGCTCATAGGTACATCGGAAGATAGTGTTTTTGGCCGACATTTTGTCCTCAAATTTTCCATTTACAGAAAATCTTCACATTCTTGGTGATCTTCGGTTGACTATCCAGAAAATAGTTGACTTTATACTTTACAGCGGCCGGAATAGGTTTATTTCTAATAAAGGTTTGTTAACCAGCTTTCACAGCCCGTTTCTATTTTCATTTATTTCATACCCTAGTTAGCTGATAAATTTTATTTATACCGAATCCGGCCAAAAGATACAAAGTGATTTTACTGTTATTCCCGGCTATTAAAAAATAATAAAGCAATTTTGCTTGCATCATCGGATTTCCATTTCCGGTTGAAAATGCATAAAAGCGAGGCTCCTCGCCGCTTGGTTCAAACAGAACTTCATTCATGGCGGCGAGGTTGGTGTACGCGAGAGAGACATTTCCTTGTGAATACAGCTGTATTTTAGGACGTATTTCTTCATAAAATGAATTTAATCAACATTGCTTGTTACAATAAAGTATTTACTAACTAACTGCACTTTTTCTGTTTGGGAAATTTTGAGTAGTTTTAAACAAGTCACATGCCGGCATCATCCGGAGGCGACGTTAATCGAAGATTATCGAGCAGGAGACATGATCTGTTCTGAATGCGGTCTTGTCGTTGGTGATCGGTAAGTCATCCATTCCTTATTCAATGTAATTCCCATTTATTGCAGTTACATAAACTGAAAGTATAACAGAACTGGTATGTTAAATTTATATCAAATATTGCCGCCTCCGTGGCCGAGATTGGACAACAGTGTGACGACTTGTGACAACTATCTTATCATTAATAAGTTAGTATAAAGTAGAAGGCTAAAAGAATAAAATTTCGTTAAACTAAGATCTCCATTATGTATGAAAACCACCTTTGATATCGTCGACTCGGCCAAGGTCAAGACGCAAAAGCCAGATCAATTCATACGAGAAAAAGCTTTCTGTCGACAAGGCACCAAAATGCATTAACTTGCATCATTTAATGATCTACACTTTGTTGCTCCACTGAAAGGACAAATACTTTGTTTTTTTACTGAGAATAAACTGTGGTTCCGATCGATGTTTGCACCCAGCGTTTATGCAATCACCTCTTGATAGGTCCTCGGCCACAGGCAGACAATTCTTCGAACGGTTCTTGAGCACGACGTCACTATATACGTCGTACGGGAGAGGGAAGGGAAATAGGGCATAAACGTGTTTAAAGTTGATATTGTTCGTTGTACTAGTTTTACATGCATGTAGTTCAGTTGTTCTTTGAAAACACATTGTAAGCACTCTAGTACCCTAAGTAAGTAAGTTGCTGTTAAAAAATATGAATCACTCAATGAATGTCTAGCTAGGTCTATGGGGTCCACAGGGAAGGGGGTGGGGGAAATCAGATTGTTGTTTTAGAAGCTTGCCATACCAGTTCAGATATTTCATTTATGTCAACCAAATTGTCAACAATGCCAGTAACTTTACTAGAACTAATATTCTAAGATTCTCTAATGTTTCCTCTGGCCCAAGATTATTTGAATTCACATTCTAATGATCTTAAGTCTAAACAATCATTACCATGTTTTAAAAAACACCTAAAAAAGTACTTATTGGTTCAAACAATTAATAGTATATAGCACTACTTGATTACCATTTCAAATAATATTTCACATATGTGGATTGATTAATTAGTTGATTAATAGTGTCTCATTTAGCCTCATTTTCAGTTTCATTTCTATTTCCAAATTCCAAATGTTATAATTCATTAGTTGAGGCAGTACAAAATTATAACCCTATGGCTTATTTTTGTTTCTGCCTCACCATTTCAGATACATACCTTGTCTATATGTAAATAAACTTATGTCAACTGGCCTACTATTGAGTCAATAGCATCTGTTTATATCAAGAAATCTAGAAATATTCATTTTTACTCAATATTTATTTTTATTACTTACTTATTATTGTCAAAAATATTATTCTGTAAGTGTATCTGTAATGGTATTTTTGTAACAACAATAACAAAAAAATAACTAAATTGCTGTTAGAAATCAAATGTTTTTCAAGATAAAGGGTTTTAGAGAAGAGGCTGCTCAAGTTAGAAATTGAAAAGTTGCCAATTCTCCCTTAATAATCCCTTGTAACTCTTCATTATTTGGTGTTTCTTACAAAGGCAGGTACATTGTGAGTGCACTAGGCCCTTCAATTTATATACCTTTGACTACATATCAATAAATTAACACATACAAAATGTCATTTTTCTGACGCCCAGTTTTTTCCATATATGGTATACGCACACTTCCATATTTGTAGATCTATAAACCCTGTAAGTAAGCAAAAACAAGATGGCAGATGAGACCAGAACGAACATTAGCATTGCCATGTGAGCGTTCCACCCCACTGATGACGAGCTGAACGAGAATGAAAAAAAAAAACAAGAAAAAGAAGTGTTTTACATCGTGGACATTGTGGATAGAATCAGAGACAAAGTGCAGGTCACTGAGTGGTGTGGATACAAACACAAAAGAAAATAAACTACTATGTACTTATCTTTTTTTAGCAAAGCTTCTCCCCAATCGACACCACCAAGAACCAAGTAGTAGGTGCAATACTCCAAAATCAAATATTTCTGTCTTCAAAAAATTGTGCTAGCACAAAATAATTAATGCAGAAACAAAAGATTTCCTTCATACTAACTTCCAACAAACTAAAATTGACAAAGAAATTTGATTACAATACAAAGCAAGGTGGTTTGTCCACCATTTTGTTTGTTTGTATGCCAGTTAGTTCCCAGTCCACCAATAGTTAAACCGGGCTGCTCAGCTCTTTTTGCCCCTCAGACCCAGTCATTCGGAAATGACAATGCAAAGTTATGCAGGGGTCAAAATTTGCCCCTATAGGCAGTCTATGCTGCCAAAAAATGAACAATGGCTACTAGATTTTAGAACTTGTAGCAAGCTGGCTACTTCAAGATTGTGTGGAACCTTTGTGGCTGATTAACTATAAGTTGTTTTTGATAGAACAATCAACAATGTGGTGAAAGAATGAAGCTTATCTGCATTTTTGGTAAATAAATGCAATTAATTGCACACACAGCTATACAGACTCGGACATAGTACAGGTTACATGTTGAATTTGTGCTCATGCTACCAAATATTTTGCTCTGGTAGCCAGTGGGTTACTTGAAAAAAAAGTATTTTCAAGCCCTGACATGTTTTTAAAAAAATGCAAAAGAAAGCAGGGGCTTCAACAAGTTTTGAAGAAGGCGGCAGACCAACTGTATCCCTAGGAACTCAAGGAACTTAAAAAAATTAATGATTGATTATTATAGAAAGTAGGCGGCAAAATTTGCCGATTGCCGGCGTCTATTGAAACCCCAGAAAAAGAAACTATCAAAAAGAAATAAAAAGAGATTAAAAACTAAACTTGTATATAGTAACACTGAAAAAGGAAACAGCTAATTATTTTACACAGAGTTGTTGATGTTGGAACAGAATGGCGAACTTTTAGTAATGAAAAATCAAACAGTGATCCATCCCGAGTTGGTGCGGCTCAGGTGAGTAACATCGTTATTGGTAGTTGAGTTTGAAATTATAGACTGCTGGCTGCTGTGATAGATAATTCAAAGTATTACCGAGTTTTCTTGGAGGATGTTTTTACAGAAACACTGATGTAGCAGTAAAACAATAATTGATACAGCTGCACACAAACAACCATTTTGATTTTTTGTGGAATTGGGCAAATTTTTTAGTCAGCAGAACCTGTTCAATCAAAAAAAAAGTAATGAAAAACCAACCTAATTCAAAAACTCTGATCTTTGATATTTCATCAGGAAGTAATAAATTCCTTATAATTTAAGCTTATTTTTAACATTAAGATTATTTTCATCTATGAATTCAGAATTCAAATAACAGAAGTAAAATTTCTGCATCTAAGTATCCTTTTTAATTAAAAAAATATTGAAATTTAGACTTAAACTAAGCCGGTCAGGAACTGGTTACCTGTGACGCAGTAGCAGGCATTAGACATTTTTTCTTAACTCTTTCAAATTTCTGAATTTCCTTAGGTCTTTATAAGATTGCAGTTAAGACTTCAATCATCAGTGTTTTGCAGGGAAAGGCATGACAAACCAAACATTGCAAGTTCAGACTGTCCAACCATGCATCCTGATTTCATTGGGGTTATCCTAATTTTGCTCGAAAATCCCGTTTCCCTACCAATATGCGATCGGGATAGAAGAAATTTTGAATCAAGTTGTAATATTTTTGTCAAACTTAGATAAAGAAAATGAATTGCAGAATACTTAAAACTCTGATGTCCTGAAATTATTTTCATGGACCTGTCATTCATTATCATTTATTATTTTTTTATGAGCAAACAAAAAAGTTTGTTGAGAACAGAAACACAAAAGTTTCGATCAAATTTACCAGAAATTTTTGACAGAAATAATGAAGGGCTTGTGCAAAAACGACATAAGTGACTTAGTATGAAATATTAAATTCTCCCAATGATTTGGGAGAGATAATAGGGATAATGTAGGGAGAAATGACAACTTCATCAAAAGTCACTTACATCGTTTTTGCACTAGACCCATCAATTGTTGTCTTAGAACACTAGAAATGGCATTTCAGAGCCTCTAGATTCAAAAATTTCTTGGAGGGGGGAGGGGGCATGCCCCCATACCCCCTAGCAAAAGGCACCCTCGATGTTTTTAAAACAGTATTTCTCCAGACACTTTACCCCATTTTAAAACCCTCTGGAGGTTGGACAGTCTGCAATGTAACACTATTATTTATAAACAGTGTATACTGAAACTTGAATGAACTTGGCAAGTTTTGAAACTGGATTATCTGCCCTTATTTTACAGAAATTTTTATGGAGAAAAACACGAAAAAGAGGCTGAAAGGGCATTGATGCCTGTCTACCATACTTTTTATTGGAAAATTATCCAGATTCAAACCTTCATATATGCATCATATTGCAGCCAAACTTTTTACTATAAAATAAAATGTGCTGAAATTGACTGTGGACTCGGTTTTCTGATAACTGAATTTATTTGTATGCCATGCTAGCATGATAACGGGTCTAATATGACAAAAAGGAAATTTTCAGATAATGTTGAAATGTGACAAGAAGGCTGATCAAGCCTTGCTTTTTGGTGACAAAAACGTTTTTTTAAATAGAACACAAAGCAATTTTTCCTGTGAAAAATCTCACTTTACTGGCTTAGTTTCATGCAATATATGTTCTAAAATAATTACTCGTATTTTGAGTGTTTAATGTAATCATTTTCTAGTAAATTTGAAAATGTTTAATTTTTCAATTTAATTTTGATAACAGTGACTGTTTGTTCAGTACATTTTTGCAAATTTAGAATGGATCAGATTACGAGTACTTTTTTTAAAAAAATAAATTTCTATATGTTAGCAGAAGTGAAAAGTATAGAAAATCAGTCAAAAATTTTGAGAAGTTCATAACAAGGAAAATAAATTCAAAATTATACTGCTTTTTCCATTAAGAGAAAAAGAAGTATGATGTTTTTGGTTAACAACTTGTGCCATTGTTTCAACTACAATTATTATTTATTTATGTTGGTAAGATGACATCTGTCTTCTTTTGGCTTTACAGAATCCATTGTTAGAGGGAGAGTCTCTTACAACTTTAGTCGAGCGAGGAGCTCCTGGAAATGATTCAGAAAGTTTTGCTAAATATCACAACAGAAGTGGGGTAAGAATTTTTTTTAATTAGTTTCAGTACATGTATCTGAGTACACACTGAGATTGTATTTTTCATTAGTATGAGAATAACTGGTAAATTAGTTTGAAGTTAGGAACAAAAATTTTATTTTTTTGATATTTCTTTATTACTTTGCATAAGATTTTTCGTGGTAGACAGATTAAGGTATTCATTTTGTTATTTTCAAAGAATTTTACTTAAATTAAAAGTTAAGCAAAAATAAGATAAAGTTGTAATAATTAAATTTACCATTATAAATAAGAAAGTCGGAAAAGTTTCTATAAGACTAGTCGTTTGAGTTTATTTTTTAATTGTAACAAGATGAAAAATTACAGATTTAGTTTATCTCTTAACCTTGTTGCAAAAAATTGAATGGATTATACAATCTTAGTTTGTACTTCTTTGGTTTCATATAGATTTGTTTTGTTCTTTACCTGGGTGCAATGTGCAGCACTGTCTTGATCATAAATACAATGACTTTATTACAGACTTACGCTAGCAATAATATTTATGATTAAACAAACTGGCAAAAAAGTAATGTAGTCTTTACTGTTAGAGATTACTTTATAAAAATTATGATGAAATTAATTTTAAAATTAAGGTACTCTTGTCAAAAAAATAAATTGGTAAGTGTTTTTGAAAATTTTCAGAATACTGTATATTGTATTGTGATGGTAATTCATGGCTTAGATAATTGGAAAATTAACTGAACTTTTGGACCATTTGAACTTTTTCCCATGAAACTGCATGAATACGAATGAATGAGTCATCATTGTGGCTTACATCAGTAGCTTTAGGTTTTTTTTCTTGATGTTTTGTCTTTTAGACATCCTGCCTGTTGTTTTTCATTGGGTAGTTTTGAATATTTTCTTAAAAATGGCCATTTTTGTTTTTGTTTTCATTGTTTTGTTTGATAAAGGAGCTGCCAAAAACTCAGTAATAAAGGAATCAAAGGAACCAGACAGTCCCAGTTTTATCTTGAAATAAGATTGATTAATGAAGATCTCTTAGTTGTCTTGTGACTCACATGAAGAATACAAGACAGTGAAGAAAAAATCTGAAAATCACCAATAACAGTTTCTTTGCTTCACAACAAGTAATTCTAAGGTTAAAGTAAGTGTACAAAATATAAATGTGATTCTTAATTTAAGAGCAAAATTTTGACTTGAAATCAGTTTTTTGATTTGCATTTAAAGATTAACCATAAGAAACATTGGTTTGCATAGTTTGACAAACATATGAAAATGCACCAACTGAAGATAAAATTATGGCTTGTTAAATTAAGAAATTTTCTTGCTAAAAGTCTCTCCACCGAAGTGTACCAATTTATCTCAAACATGACAAACAAATGTTTCTTATATTAGCTGTCAGTAGTGCTTTTTAAAAACCAAAGTCTGTGTTCATAATCATATCATACACTCTTTAACACTGAGACTAAATGGTAATTAGCATGCATGTAGTTTATCTAGTTTATTGTACATTTCAGGTCAGTGGATCAGATAGAAGCTTTATGAATGCCTTCCGAGAGATTGGTGTGATGTCAGATCGAATTAATTTACCAAGAACAATTGTGGTATGTTGATGTACAAAGTGATATTTGTTAGTAGATAATTTCCTTGAATTAATCAGTACTTGAATATCTCGGATCAGACCCATTCTCCACTGGTAGGTTTAACCTCTTAATCCGATATAAGCAAGTTAAAAATTTCTCATTGTTTCTCAAATAACATATAAATTATAACTTACCATATTTTGCCGTGTATAAGTCGACCTTTTAACTATGAAAATTCATTTCTAAAAGTTGCACTTGTCTAGTTATACACTGATCAAAACATGAACATTTTTTAACACCCCTTAAAACTTTATAAAAACGTTTAAATCCAGCATTTTCATGATAAGTACAGTACTTGAAGCAAGAAAGAATTCTGTGAATTTTACATACAGTATACTGTGTACAAACAATTGATTATCGTAAAAAATGAAATGACAAATAATTACTTTGCTCTCTGTATAGTTTGTGTGTTACAAACTTTATTTTTGGTATTTTTATCTTGCAAAATATTGAGGTCAACTTATATACATAAACTCTAAAACTTGCACTTTTTTGGCTATAAAACAAGGGGTTGACTGAAACACAGTGTTGGCTTATATATGGTGTAAACTTATACATGGCAATATACGATATAGACAGGGTTCAAAATAGCTGCTCTGCTAGCGACAGCCGGCAAATTTTGTAATTTAAGATGATTGTTTGAAGGGGGAATCAGAAAATGGACTGTTGCTTGTAAGATCAGAGATAAACCTGATTTCATCAACTCAAAATGCCTGCAACTGAAAGATGAGAGGCATTCATTACTTTATATATTTTTGCTATATTGCAATGTATAACGTAATGCCCTCCAAAATTATGGTCTACATTTGAACAGCCTACAAAATAAGGCATATTAATTTCTGATCGCTATTTTGAACCCTGATAGATACTGCACTAGATGTACTGCCAACTTTAAAATAAATTGAAGCGTCTACTTTAGCATTACTTTGTTTTTGCAGGACAGAGCAAACACACTTTTCAAACAAGTTCATGAGCAGAAGAGTCTTAAAGGACGAAGTAATGATGCTATTGCTTCTGCATGTCTGTATATAGCCTGCCGGCAGGAAGGAGTTCCGAGAACATTAAAAGGTAAGTTAATGTGTAACTGTACAGAGCTGGAACTTGCCACCTGCAGGTAGCCAATGATACCAAAATATGAATTCTGGCATCTGAATTTTAGAACTCACGGCCAGCTGGCCACTGCAATTATATGGAATCCTTTGCGACTGATTAACTAAGAATTTTTTGTTTCTAATAAAATGGTGAACAATGTAACTAACAAATGAACCCTAACTATTATGGCTACTGCACTAATGTAGAATGTGCTGTACCTAAATTTTTTGTAGTTAACTAAAAAAAAATAAGAAAAATATGTTTTAGCTACCAGTAAAATACTGGCCAGGTATCTGTTTGTAGTCACAAGTGGTGTCAATTCAATATTCTTTTGTCTCCACTCATATTGGCCCTTCTAGCCTCATTGTTGACTCAAACTTTCAAAAGAATATGTTACCCAAAAAGAGGCTGGTAGGGGTTATTGGAACACAGACAAAAAAAGTTTAGAATCACCCCCATTTATGTACAAGGTCTATAAAGAAACTATAGTTAGATGATTCAGGAGATGAGAATAACAGATCAACAAAGGGTGACTGAGAACCTCCCATCACTGTGACCCGGGTTAGATTCCAGTTTTGTTCTAAATCTGCGAAGGGTTTTCCTTTGGGTTTTGTGGCTTACCTCTGCAACAAAATCAATTCCTTCTTCATTATGCCACACTGTGATGCTGTGCTGGGAGATCATGCATGGGCCAAAAGGGTGCTGCCTTTATTCTGCCTGTGTGTAACAGTGTACCTTAAAACCTTTCAGCCCTAAATATTCCACATGGCGTATTTCTAAATTCTACAAAGTAGAAACCATTCTTTTTGTGTTATCAATTTAAGATGATTGTTATAATGCTTTCCATCTTCAGTAGTAATCTGTTTCCTATGTAAAAAATACCTTCGGTCCCCCCACCCCCCCCCCTTTACTAGCCCTAAGGTTATTCAAGGGAAATTGCTCCCCAAGAAATAATTTAAAAACATGAATGTGTAGGTACTAGTTAAGAATTGCACAAAAAGAAAATGTATAAATGTAATAGAATTGTTTATTGTATACACTAGGGTATTAAAGAATAAAATGATGTTGAACATGTATACTTATAGTTGTAAAGCACTGCTGGATTTATAGT
>JAOBRD021120970.1:0-11021 GCA_027575215.2 Hydrozoanthus sils | reverse complement strand
AACCCCGCCCCCCCCCCCCCCCGCCGCCTCCTCTTTTGGGTTTGTAACGAATATTCAAACTCGGTTTCCACGATTCTTCTATACATTTCCGTGATAGAAATAAAATTTCCCAAATGAATTAACAGAACCTGTCTCCAATCTCCATTACCACCAAAAGCCAGTTGCAGAGTCGATATACTAGAAACAGTAAGCTCTCAACAACGTAAGGCAACTTAGCTTTTTGACCTATTCACACTTACTGTTTCACTTTTCAATAGCATCACCTACATTAAAAAATGTTTTCTTTTCGCAAGAAAAACATGAGCTTGACTAATCCGTGATTAAAAATTTCCTTATTAGGATCTGGAAGTTCCATTAAAAAACCCAAAAATTCCACACTTTTCCAAAAATTTTTGCCGTTTTGAAAATTTTGTGACACAACGCCCTTTTTCATATCGAAAGAGAGCTCTTGGACCCTTTCATACGAACACAACTGAATACATCCGTGTAGAAAACTGGTTGTAGTTAACAAGTAAAGGATGGCTTACCAGGTTAGAATGCCGTAAACCAGTATCTCGACAACGAACATAACAAGAACCAGAGCCAAACTAAATGAGTCATCAGCGGACACTTCACTTCCAACGTTGCTCCACTGCACTCCAACTTTTTTTCCCTCAAAATTCATAATGACTCTGGTGGCAATACCCAGACATGATGTAGGTAGCAGACAAATAGCTGACTTGGCACTCCTGTAAATGACGTAGCAAACCACATGAACATACATTTCTTGGCCAGGACTCAGTCTCAAGGGCAATGAACCAGGGCCCGAAATTTAAGCCGCTGCCCCAATGAGCCAATAAACTCAAATTTTACTGATCCAGTAAGAGCATACGCTGGCCTAACGTAATCAATTTCCTTATTTTAGTGCGACTGTTTCATCTTCCCATCCTTCAGTTCTGTTCGAACTACTAGCCACGTTCAAGACTTGTTAGTTTATAATTTATAGCCTTCATTTCTCATGGGTAGTCGGAAAATCTAATAGGTTTTACAACCAAATTATAGGACTCTGAGGGCCTACGGTTTAACGTCTGAGAAGACGCAAAGGTTTAACCATCTGCAGGTGTTAGAGCAAAGGTAGCACCTTCTCAGTTATTTTAAGACCCTGAGCAAAGATCTAACTGGAATCGAACTCAGGCCTCCCGCATGAAAGAGCGTACCAACTTAGCTAAATAGGCGGCGGTAGCGGCACAGTTTATGACCCATACTGACTCGAGGGGATAAAAATGACGGGGTTTGGGAAAGAAGTAATTCGAACCGTGTGTACCATCCCTTATCCCTTAAGGCGGGAATAAACCCAAACTTTTGTTGGGTAGTGAGGAAGTTGAAAAAGATATTGAATAAAAAGAAATTCTTACTAAAATCAGCAAACTGTCCCTCCTGGCAAGGGACTAGTACAGCTTTTGTTTGAGGACGGTTTGGCGAATTTACATCAAATATTAACTTCAAAATTAATTTTTAAACTTCCCAAAAGATCACCAAACTAAAAAAACTCTTTAAAACTACCAATCTTCAAGAAAAAAACAAAACTCGAAATTCATCCAAAAATTCTTAAAACATTCAAACTAACTCTCCTTCATTCCATTTGTGTTTTAAGCATAGATATTTTGTAGACTCAAACCATGGACGGACATAATTAAAGAAACATGAGGAAAAATGGCCACAAAGCGCGCTTTGGGTTTACTCCCGCCTTAACATAACAATGTTTAAAGTGCCTTTGAAAGGAAAAATTTTTCTTACTTCAGTGGAGAGACCTTGCTAAATGAGGATTAGCCGTGAAAAAAGATTGTCAAAAGTTTTACGGTTCTTTAGATATTAAACAATCAATGTCTTCAACTGATGACGTCACTAGTGGTTTGGTTAAATTTGCATTTTTTTAAAAAAATCTACTGGTAATCCATAACCTTTGGATGAATTTAACCCCAAACATGAGATGATGATGTATTGCGAGTCGAGGTAGATAGATCACCAGTCATTACTTTAAACTTGACATAGTTAAATCTAAAAGTCTGAAAGTCCGAAAACTTAACTCCCACAAAAATCTTCTTCTTAACTGTAAATATTTTATTTTATTAAAGTTTTCACTACAATTTTTGGTCAGACTTAAAAAGAGATACCAAGAATACAAGATATTTTTCTTTTCAAACCGGTTGCAAAAGAAGCATATTGAGAAATGATAGATTTTACGTTAAGTTTGTAAATAAATACGTACTTTGACAAACTATCGTATGCTTCTGCGCCGGAGTAGTTCAGGTAAGGCACCACGCTGGTAAACCAGATGACAGCTCCAAATAACATGCTGAGGACTGGATTATTGAACATTGTGCTACGAAAGTTCAAAACTGTACAAGTTATGCTACGTTTCTACGAGTTAGGCTAATTTTTACCGGTTTGGCTAATTTTTTACGAGTTAGGCTAAGTTTTTACGAGTGAAGCTAAGTTTTTACGAGTGAGGCTAAGTTTTTACGAGTTAGGTTAAGTTCATACGAGTTAGGCTAAGTTTTCACGAGTTGGGCTAACTTTTTACAAGTTAGGCTAACTTTTTACAAGTTAGGCTAAGTTTTTACGAGTTTGGCTAAGTTTTTACGAGTTAGGCTAAGTTTTTATGAGTGAAGGTAAGTTTTACGAGAGAGCCTTAGTTTTTACGAGTTAGGTTAAGTTCATACGAGTTAGGCTAAGTTTTTACGAGTGAAGCTAAGTTTTTACGAGTGAGGCTAAGTTTTTCGAGTTAGGTTAAGTTCATACGAGTTAGGGTAAGTTTAACGATGTTAGGCTAAGTTTTCACGAGTTGGGCTAAGTTTTTACGAGTTTGGCAAGTTTTTACGAGTTAAGCTAAGTTTTTACGAGTGAGGCTAAGTTTTTACGAGTTAGGCTAAGTTTTTACGAGTTAGGTTAAGTTCATACGAGTTAGGCTAAGTTTTCACGAGTTGGGCTAACTTTTTACAAGTTAGGCTAAGTTTTTACGAGTTAGGCTAAGTTTTTACGAGTGAAGCTAAGTTTTTACGAGTGAGGCTAGGTTTTTACGAGTTAGGTTAAGTTCATACGAGTTAGGCTAAGTTTAACGATTTAGGTTAAGTTTTTACGAGTTGGGCTAAGTTTTTACGAGTGAGGCTAAGTTTTTCGAGTTAGGTTAAGTTCATACAGGTTTGGCTAAGTTTTTATGAGTGAAGGTAAGTTTTACGAGTGAGGCTTAGTTTTTACGGGTTAGGTTAAGTTCATAGGAGTTAGGCTAAGTTTTCACGAATTTGGCTAAGTTTTTACGATTTAGGTTAAGTTTTTACGAGTGAAGCTAAGTTTTTACGAGTGAGGCTAAGCTTTTCGAGTTAGGTTAAGTTCATACGAGTTAGGCTAAGTTTTCACGAGTTGGGCTAAGTTTTTACGAGTTTGGCTAAGTTTTTACGAGTTAGGCTAAGTTTTTATGAGTGAAGGTAAGTTTTACCAGTGAGGCTTAATTTTTACGGGTTAGATTAAGTTCATAGGAGTTAGGCTAAGTTTTCACGAGTTTGGCTAAGTTTTTACGATTTAGGTTAAGTTTTTACGAGTGAAGCTAAGTTTTTACGAGTGAGGCTAAGTTTTTTGAGTTAGGTTAAGTTCATAGGAGTTAGGCTAAGTTTAACGATGTTAGGCTAAGTTTTCACGAGTTTGGCTAAGTTTTTACGTGTTAGGCTAAGTTTTTACGAGTTAGGCTAAGTTTTTACGAGTTAGGCTAAGTTTTTACGAGTGAAGGTAAGTTTTTACAAGTGAGGCTTAGTTTTTACGAGTTAGGTTAAGTTTTTATTTTACTAAAGACGAGTTAACTTCCACAGCAGCAGAGTTTCAGGTTTGAAATAGCTCAGGTGGAGAAAATTATATACCACCTGGCTCAAAACTCTCCGTAGTTGTACATGGCCTGGAGACTCTTGCATAATCTCCAGCTATTTTGCATTATCCATTAGCACTACTACACTGAATGAAACTTGAACCCGTGATGGCCTTTTATAATAGATTTACTGAAAAGCTCCATTTTAACTTGTGGAGGCTCATTCCCGCTATGCCTCTGTTTTCATAACACATACCCTTGTGACGGCAATTCTAACTCTGATTTACATGGTAAGATGGAAGTTATTTCAAGGAAATTTAGATGAACATATATGGATTATTCATCTCATTAAAATTACAATTTCTAAACCGTCATTTTAGTAAAATGATTCAATGGCGAATAAAGATGTTCACCCGGCGGATAGACACAGAAAATTGCTTGTAGGTCTGGCGAAATTCACCGTTCACCGGCCTAAACCTGAAGCCCTGCAGCAGGGACTGACTCTTTTCCTCGCCCCAGTCCACTACTTAAACATCGCTTTGTTACAGTTGCGTTACTTGCAGAGGAGGCTAATTAGAGATTAAAAACGCAAAACATCATTACTAATAATCTCTTGATCTCACCTTATAAAGAAAGCAAACGCAATGGCTGCCATGGCAAAAAGTAGGAATATAATGAAGATCAAGAGCCCATCCGAGTATTCAAATATTTTGAACACCTGTACAAATAAAACCAAAGAAACCCTGTAAGCAAAGGACATGTATTTCATCATGTTTTTTATTCTATTTAATACACTATACTCCTTCACTACTTTGAATATTCACTTGACGTCTTCCAGCCTTCCGATTCTCAACTGTTTCACACAGTTTGGTCAAAATAAATGTAATAGACTTTTTCGTGTTCAATGTGCCGCTGATAGAGCTTATAAAAAGAATGTCGGCGCAAGTGAACCTCGTCCCCAGAGTTTTTTCCTCTCCTCGGCAAAAGACCTGGGGAAGAGGTATAGCGTACACGTAAAATTTAGTTTTGAACTGAAGTAAAGCATTCACAAATTCCAGCGAGAAAAGGTGTTATTCAAAACTCAGTGTTTTGCTTCGACATCTGGGCTGGAATTGGTTTATAGTGTGTATGTGATCTTCTATTCTTGCATTGAAAATAGATGAACTTGTAAAATCTATCATGTGAGGGACCTCCCTGTGTCGTCTTGGTACTCTAAAATGTTCAAAACGTCCACAACAACATTTTCAAATCACCGTCAAATCCACACACTATAACCTATACCTGATATTTGCTATTTAATAAAAAAAGTAAAGGAGTTCATTTATATAGTGCCCTTTTCATATGGATAGGTTCGAAAGCGCTTTACAATGATCAGTATTGCCTCCGTAAACATATATAGGCGCAATTGGAAGTGCTTCAAAGCGATCCATTATGCTGGAACTGAATTTACTGACCCCGGAAGGATAGAAAACTGAGTCCACTTCACCTAAATATTCAACCCTCAACCAGGCCGGGGACCAAACCTCAGGATTGGAAGGCAGAGATCTTACAACTGCACCAACCCCATCACTCGTAATTTTTAAAAAAGTAACAAGTCGTTTACCTTTACTACAATGGTGATAAGAACAACTGAGATAAGCAGAAACAAGAGGTTTTTCATGAACCAGGCTGACCAGTGAATCCAGTTTGCCAGTCCCATCATTTTCATGGATTCTTTGAGTCGCTGTTGTTTTTCGAATACAATTTCCTGGATGAATTAAAAATGCACAAAATTCAATACGTACACCACGGAATGAGTTTATTTTCAAAATGTAATAAAGACGGCAGAACAAATTTGGAGTTAAGGGGCCCAAAAGAAAACAACACGAATACCTAAGGCACAAATTTTGTGGGGGGTCGGGAACATGCAACCCAGAAAATATTGAAACTCAGCATTGTTTAAGGCAAATGTCTTAACTAGCTATAACTTTTCCGGAAATTTCGAGATATTCAAAACAGTACCACTTATATTTTGTACAGTTACTTTCCCGCTGTGTGCTACTATGAACCCCTTCAAGTTAACGCCCCTATCCAGACCCCCCCCCCTTTTTTTTGTTGGCTTTGCCTTTGTAATTCTTGCCGCTTAGAGTGAAATTTGCTTTAGAAGCTGTTCTACACCTAGCTATTTACCATTTACGTACCTTGATTATCATAATGGCTGAGTAAATGAAGGCCAGAGTCACAAGCAAAGGCAATAGAAAGGATACAGTTTCAACAAAGATGTCCAATCTGTATTCTGGGTAGGGAAGTTGCTGAAATTGTTGAAAAGGAGCAATCAGTGGTTGGTCGCGATTGTTGCTTTGTGGTGTGTTCATTTTCAGAGCTGGCGAATTAGTTAGGGATTGGGCTGCGGGAGAGCGATTCCCCAAAAACTTTCTTAAAACTCCCACAAAATCCTTAACTCATATGCATACAAGGCTGCATGGCATAAAGTCTGTTAATAATCGTTTTAAAATAAAGCCGACATGATGCGCCCTCTGATTGGCTGTGCAACGTTTTAATTCCCAATAAAACAACACTGTGGTTTTATCGCTTCCGGTATGAAGCTTCGCTCTCACATCGAAATACTTGTACCAGAAAAACAGTACACAATACGTTAGTTCTCCTCTAAGAAAAGCTAATAAAGCTATCAGAAATTAGAAGAACGTTTTTCATTCACGTTTTTAGTTTTAAAGAGCGATTCAAAAAAGAAATGTCAAACTAAAGCAAAATCGGTCTCAGAAACAAATTTTGTTTTCGTTCGCGGCAGAATCGGTTTCCTTTTTCACTTTAAAGTTTTTTTTAGAACGAAAAGTGATAAATTTGTATCCCAAATTCGGAAAGCAAATTTTTCATTCAATAAACTCCACTGGCAACTCGACAGAACTTATTACGAGTCAGTAGTAAAAATTTAAGTCTGGTTTTCATTCGCGGCAGAATTGTTTTTATAGTTTCATTTCCGAGTTATTCTCAAAAACGAGAAGTTGATAGAAATCTATCCCAACTAGATTAATAAAAGATCATTTTTTCATTCGTGTTTTTAGTTTAAAAGTGCAGTTCACTGAGGAAAATTACCTTTATTAAGCGGCTATTCGACAAGACTCGTCTGAGTAATTACGTCTGGTTTTCGTTCGCGGCAGACTATGGCAGCGTATTTTATAAAAGAAATAGAAAACTCGCCTTGCTTGTTCTGTTCAGTTATAGAACCACTTGTGTATTTTTAGTTCACTCAAGAAGTGCGAGAAAAACTCGCCTGCGGCTCGTTTTTTCTCTAAACACTTCCTTCATGAACTTAAAAATTCACATGTGGTTCCATAACTAAACAGAGCGCGCATGCTCGTTTTTTTATTTCTATATCAAAGTCTTCTGTGCTGTAGGTGTTTTTTGTATGATGTGGTTTCATTTGAATTCATGTTTAACGATCGACATTTAATTTCATATATATATTAGTTTCTAATGTCTACTTTTTATGACACGATTTTTAAAAATTAATGCCACTTATGCAATCATGCAATCACTTGTTAAAACTACTGATGCATATCTCTTAATAACCGAGTATGAGGTCTGTCCAGGAGAAAGTTTGCCCAGGGTCTTTCAAGTTATTGCGAAAGAATTTTCCCGGAAAGGCAAAGCAAATGAGATTATTAACCTTTTACCTGCTAAAAACAGTTTCACATAAACTAAAAAAATGTTCTAATTTTAAAACCACTACTTGGAACCTACAAAGTGACCATTCATTTTCTTTGTCTTTACAAATAGATTCTGAAAATGTCCATTGCTTCAACAAATTCTCAAGTTAGTAATTTCGTAGAGACTTTAACAGGATAAGGGTTAAGGTATTTATTACGTCTGGCTTCAACTTTAGATCAGTGCTTAGCTAGAAAAGTAAAAAATAAGTTCTGACTCCTGTTTCGAATGTTGTTTTCAGCTTCCATATCTGACCTCGAAAAACTTTTTGGCATAAAATCTATTTCCGTTGGTTGGTAGCTGTATTAAAATCTTCGTCTATAATTTCTAATGGGCAATAAAATGCCGAGTCAGACATATTGAATTTATTTTCAGTATATCTCTGCATATTGGAAGTTATCGGACTGATTCTTGGCTATTCAGCAGGCAAGATTTGTTTATTGATCTTAAAATCGACAACTTGCCATGTAATAAAATGAATTACCTGTATCTTGACAGGAATGTTGTAACTCAAATTTGCTTGCATTCTAATTATGGCCATATCCACAGCATACTGCAAGGCCAAAAATCGATCTCGGTAGAAACTACAAAAAGAAAACCATTCATTTAGTAAGCACAAAATTTGAATGAAACTGCTCTATATTCAACAGTTAAAATTTTACTAATTCATTTTGCTACAAACAAATACACAGTCGATTGTCAGGAATTTATGGGTAAAAATGTCCGAAAGCTTTTGGTCTAAAATTAAATGTCCGAAAGTTTAAGGTACAAATATTTTCGTAATCAAAGTAGTAAAATTTGAGGGTTTTTTCGGCGAGGAAGCTCAAAATGAAATATTTAGAAAATGCGAGGTTTATCACATGGGCTCCCCCTCTTGCCTAAGAAAACAAGTATGTCCGAAAGTCTAAGGTACAAATATTTTCGTAATCAAAGTAGTAAAATTTGAGGGTTTTTTCGGCGAGGAAGCTCAAAATGAAATATTTAGAAAATGCGAGGTTTATCACATGGGCTCCCCCTCTTGCCTAAGAAAACAAGTATAATAAATATGCAGCAAAGTCATACTGAAATATAATAAACAACTAATATAAATCAGACAAAAATTCAAGTATTCAAGGCCTAACTTAAATCTATGAAATCTTTCACGCATGGCTAACTGGCCTGGTAAAACAAGATTCTCTTCCTACCTTGCTGAACTGAGGGAGAATTTGAACATGATAATTGAATGTGTAACTAATTCTAAAAAAGCTTCCAATACAGACATACATACATTTGTTCTTTCAAAATGGGTTAGGCTGTAAAATAAGTATAGGAATGTTCACTGAAAATTGACCTTTAGTGTAGGTGTCTCGGTAAACAATAACAAGACGCCTTACGGGATGGCAACGAAAGAGCTGCGATCTTACTTATTTTTTTAATTCGCACATTTTTTTCAAATACGCGCAAGTTATTCGAAACCTTGTGTGCATGCGCGTATATAGTTGTTAAATAAACATGTTGCATGGGCTGCATACTTCACACTTAACAACAGTTTAATTATTTTCTTTACTTTTACTAACGGTTGTTCAGTTACTGTACTCACTTAGTAGGTGGCTCCTCCTAAATTGTTCTACAATTGGTACAGGATTTAATGGTGCCGAAACAAATTGTGGAATTGCATACAGTTTGGGTATCCTGCTGATGAACAGTAACTGTTTTGTTTTTCTATTTCAGCAACATATTCCATTTGTCTGTACAAATCTTGAATTAGCATTAACTAGTGCATGCAGACCTGAGCCCTCAGTGCACCCTAGCACCAGCGATGTTTGCAAAACACTAAAGACTTCTAAACATACCTATCTTTGCGAGGTCCAGGCGAGTTATAGGGAGGATAGTTTCTTTCTGTCCACCAAGTTTTTCTTCCCTGACTTCCCAGATTATGAGAAAGTCTGATACTGTATTTCACAGACTTGGGGAGCTTTGTCGTACTTGTTCCAAAATCAAACACAATGGCTGAAATCCAAGTTTTAAGAGAATATTTAAGATCACTTAGATGCTCGTTACAAACTGCTTTAAGTTGATTTGCTCTAACAATTTTATCTCGATTTTTTTTTGCTCAAGAAACAGTTTTAACAACACTAGGCATGCCATTCCCACTGAGGAATAACGTCAGATTCAACGATGACAGCTGGCAGTTGCCAACACTAGTGACAGCTCAAGGCAGTACAACACTATACTGTTGCAATATGTAATCAATATCTCAATTAATCATCAAGTATCAAATGACTTTAACTTTACATTATAGTTTTACTATATCATGTATCATTTGAGTCTTAATCTGCAAGTAAAGAGCATAGAAAAACACAGTTTTGGTACGTTCTTGATCATATTGAAACATATATGACTGTCAAATGACATACAAAAGAAAGACAGCTAAAAGGTTTCAACACTTGTGACAGCTGTGTTTATGAGGTGTGGCACAGAAAAACACTTAGAAACAACTGGGAAATGACATACCCAAAGAGGATACATGAATCATGTCAACACTAATGACAGCTCTGTATCTGAGGTGTGGCACAAAAACACTTAGAAACAACTGGGGTATGACATACTCAATGAGAACATACGAATAGCGTCAACATTAGTGACAGATATCTATGTATCAGAGTTGTGACACAGCTTCACTAAACAACTGGGGATTGACATACACAAACAGGATACATGAATTGTGTCAACACTAGTGGCAGAAATCTGTGTAACAGAAATAAGGCACAGCAACACTAAACAAGTAGAGAATGACATACCCAAAGAGGATACACAAATTGTGTCAACACTAGTGACAGAGGTCTGTGTTTCAGAGCTGTGGCACAGCTACACTAGACAACTGAGGAATGATATACCCAACAAGGGTACATAAATTGTGTTAACACTAGTGACAAATGTGTACAAAAGGTGAGATGCAGCTACACTAACCAACTGAGGTATTGACATACCCAAAGGGGATACATGAATTGTGTCAACACTAGTGACAGAGGTCTGTGTATCAGAGGTGAAGAACAGCTACTCTAAACAACTGGGGAATGACATACCCAACCATGGTACATGAATTGTGTCAACACTAGTGACAGAGGTCTGTGTATCAGAGGTGAGGAATAGCTACACTAAACAACTGGGGAATGACATACCCAATCTTGATACGTGAATTGTGTCAACAATTATGAAAGAGGTCTGTGAATCAGAGGTGAGGAACAGCATTGAACACTAAACAACTGGGAAGTGACATACCCAATTATGATACATGAATTGTGTTAACACCTGTGACAGCTACGTATCAGATCTAGAGGTGTGGCACAGAAACACTAGTTAAACAACTAGGGAATGACATACCCAAAGAGGATACTATTGAAATTATCTCTGCGAACTCACACGTTTGGACTGTATTTTAACCAACTTCAAACATCTTACAATGAACGCAAACTGTCATGTTGTAAAAAACTAAGAACAA
>JAOBRD021120863.1:0-11021 GCA_027575215.2 Hydrozoanthus sils | reverse complement strand
AGCCAAACTTGGACCAATGATCTATCTACCTTGAGAAACACAACCAGCCCTAGTTTGGCTCAAACTCATCCAAAGATTATGGATTGGCAGCAGATTTTTAGAAAAATGCAAACTTGCCTAAAAACAAAAAGATGTCATCAGTTGTAAACATCAAACGATAATACCTCGAAGACCATAAAAGATTTTGACACAATTTTTTCACCACCATTCCTCGTTTGGCAAGGTCTATTCACTGAGACAATAACATTTTGCACTTCATAGGCACTTTAATCTCAAACAACAGTTAGAGTTAAAGTAAAAAAGGCAAAATTTGTGTCAGTTATAATTATTGTTTCTTTTATTGCTGTTATTATTTTAAGAATTTTAAACAATTTGACAGTTGTGAGAAAAAACATTTAATGCCAAATGAAATAAAAAAGGAAAAAGGAACAATAATCACATATATCAATAATTTCTGTTTTTAAGTTTTTTTTTACTGTAGTTCTTCTTTAATACTATCTGATAAGATTTAAGAATTAATAAATGTAGCATTATGTTTTATAAGACTAATGAATAAGAACAGTGTGCGAGCACTGTAGTTGTAGTGTATCCAAACAATGAATTGGTTGATTTATCTTACCACTGCTGGATGCACCATTTTTTGTATGAAATCAATATTTGCCAACATCCCAAGACCACCAGCTGAAGCACCCCCAAACAATATCTGAAAAATCAGTAAATATTTGTACAGAATTAATCTTCTATTTCTTGTACACGATCTATGGAAAAATTATTAACTGAACCGCAAAGACAGTGGCACAAAGGAATGGGAGGGAAGGGGTGCTCATATAGGTGGCAAAACTGGGGGGGCGAGTATGCCAAGGATATTGGCTTTCAAAAGTTTGCCTAAAGAATTTCCCTAATTTGTGGCTAACAGCAGCAACTTTTGAATAGAAATTTTAGATTTTATAACAAACTATTCCAATAAATTTTTCCTTCTGCTGCCCATGGTGCTTATTGCTGTTCTTACCTTTGAATTTGAGGTATTGATTTTATAGTCTTCCATTAGCTGAAGGAACACAGCTTTTACTATGAAGTGACCCAACATGTGCATTCCATATGGATGAGTGAGTTTTCCTCTTCTGCCAACAAACACATCACCACTGCAAATACCAACAAACTGAGTTTGACTACTGTGTTACAATGATCGAACAAATTGGAATTATAGTCATCATTAGAGCTTGAGTGTGTATGATGACTGATTTGAAAAGACCACTCAATTTAGCTGTATACACTTTAATTTACTCTATTTGGACAGTTAAAAAACATCAAGAAAATTTTAAGTTCTGTCATCATCATCCTTTGGCATCCGAGGCCGGGATGTCAGCAACAACGGCATGCCGCACTGCGAGGTCTTTCATGGCCTGTCTCAGTTCACCAACTGCGATACCTGAGTTGCTTGATAGCATATGTGGGTATGCCGATTTGCGATATGGATCATTCTGTAAGAAAGTATACAAATCATGTATATACTGTATATAAACATGCTTATAATGGTTATCTTAATGTTTCAAGTGAGGTGACAAAGTCTACTGCATTTGTGTGCAATTATTTGTAAGAAGTATCAACTATAAGTATCAGTATCATAGAAGTAAATAATTACATTCAGCATTCTTTTGCATTCCTATGCAAAATGAAATAATTTACTAAATAAATATAATATTAAATATCATCAGGTACAGGTAAAAACCCTGTATATTTGTAAGATGGTTCCACAATTTACCATGTACTTTTGATTACTTAGTATATTCAACCATGAAACGTTTTGTACTATGGCTGAGTTTTAAGCAAATATTAAGATATTTTATGTTCGATTCAATGTTACCTGCAATAAGGCACATACACCTTGTTCCATGATGCAAAAGTTGGATTTTCTCTAGGATCATCTGAGACTAAGAAAGATCCTTTCATGTATTGGTCATAGTTTTTTGAAGAGCCGTATGGTCCTTCTGCTCTCTCTTTACATGACTGAAAGTTGCCACATGAACCACCAGCTTGTAGCTGCACAACCCAATTGCTAGAGTCCAGATTACGACTCAGGTAGAACACTGCCCTAGATCCATCTTGAAAAGGTAAAACAAAAATAAACTATAAAAATAGTAATTTATTTTGTTACTAATTTTAGGGTCTAGAAGCAATAAAATAAGTGATTTTGGACAAAGTTGTTAAATCTTCCTACATTATCTCTATTATGTCTTCTTAAGTGATGAAAGAATTTAGCATTTCATACAATGTCTTTTTGCTGTTTTTGGATATGACTGCCAGGCCCTTCGTTTAATACAATTAACATTCTCAAAAACTGTGAGAACATCGTGTTAATGTTTAAGGTTCAAGAAAAAGGTTTTTTTGCAAATAACTTATTTATAGTGGTCAAACAATATTTAAGACTAAAATATGATAAAAGGTCTTAATTAAAAATCAATGCTTTCACTAGTTGTGTAGTAGCTAGGACTACTGTTTGAAAATGAAGATAGCAAAGCCTTATTTTTATTTATTTCCAAATTTCTCTTTAAGAACTGGCCATGGCTTTTAAGTAAAATAGTTTCTTAGAAGTTTTACCATTTCAGTCCCAGCCAGTATAACACCACCTAACTTCTCCTTTCATACTACACATTTTTTTCAAAAAATTAATAAATAATTTTGTAATGAGGTAATGGGAATTAAGCATGGAGGTCATCTATTGAATTGATCAAAGGCAAAAAGTTTGAACCCCAGTTGGGAGAACTTGCCAACACAACGTTTGCCCAGTGTGGTAAAGGAAGAATTCAAGCAGTGACAACAGGACCACAGAGCTATAGATAAGGCTGGGTGGGCTTCAGCCCCTAACCAAGAATTGTTTCGAAGAAAATTAACAGAAGTTGTTGTAGAAATGAGGGGGCTGATAGTGAGGGAGGGCCGGGGTCCTGTACTTCTCTATAATTAATTAGATCCAAAAAAATTATACTGCTCTATTATTTTTTACTCCAAAATTTATGCTCCCGCCTCCCCCCCACTATGGCACTGTTTTGTAAAGGGAAAACTGGAAATGATCAAACACAGCAATAAAATACTGAAGAGCGAAAGAAACTTTTTGAATTAAAAGTATAGGTTCGTAGTTTGTAGAACTAGTAACACAGCATGTCATTGACAGTGCTGAAGGGGTTAGAGTCAGAATATGGTGGATAATCAAACTTCGAATGCATTTTCTCACAACTTCACTTTTAAAGGTGCATCAGAAGAACTTAGTTGTTGTCAAACTCTGTAACAACTCAACTATTTCTATAACTGTCTATGAAATGGAACACTGAAAGAAACAAATTAGGTAGGATAATTTTATGCTATGTTCCATTTTAAATACAGTAAGATAGCTAGAATTCAAGTACTCTTTTGATACTTGGAATAAACATATTTAAATTGAGTCATTTTAAAGTCAGGTTGGTACTGCATAGTGCATTTAAACTTTGCAAAATTTCATTGAAGGGCCAAAACCATGAGTTCAAGTCCTAGCCAAATTACTATTTAATGTGCCCTTATGTAACACTCAACTCAGGTTTACATGTAGGTATGTGTTCAATAAAATGAATAGTGACACCGATATCTATCAGGCCTATTGAGAACAGGAACTGGAAAGAAATACCAGAGAAAAAGGACAGTTTTAAAAAGCTAAGGGATTTTAGTTTGAAATTTCTGATAAATTACACACTGCTATTCTAGCCAACTAGTTATAAAAAGGGTAAGCGTTGAAGTAGGTAGGAGTCTTTTCACTACATGGTTCACTACAGCCACAAAAAACATCTGCTTTCTCTTTTCATTATTCAAATTCCCTAGGGTTTACTTGTACTTGTTTTTGTTCTTTTATTTTTTTCAGGTTTTTTTTTCACAAAGAGGGAGACTCTTTGCCGTGCGACAGACAAGTAAGTAAAATACTTTGGAATACTTAAGTTTTTTAATTAAGAATATCTACAATACTCATCGATAGTTTAACTAATTGAAGATATTCAAGAAATGATATGCAAAGATCAGAAATTATTTTTGTACTCTTTCATGTATATCGCTTATTATCTTGAATTTTTTGTTTCAGAATTCAGAAACTCTAAGCTGTGGCAGAAATAATCGAATTTAAAGAATGGCAACTTATGAGCAATTTTCAAATTTTAATCATTGGATGGGAGCAATTAAAAGATATTACTTTCGGCCAGCACAGCTAATTGATGTTTAGGAAAGTTTCCGTAAATAATTAAAAACAAAATCGCTTGAACTAGAATGATTTATGTTGTGGCTTCTTCAAATGAATACGTGATCAAACAAAACCGAATTCAAGTTCCAATTTTAATTTTACACCTTTTAAATTGCAGATCCCCCCACGCGAGATAAGAAGCTGGTATGTACATTATACTGAGCAATTACACGAAAATATATTTTCTCGAATCTAACACTTACTTTTGTATCGAATTAAAGCAAAACTCGCTAAAACATTTATCGCTAGAGACTTGACATTTAAGTACGCAATTCGATTGAATTTATTAGCGTTCATATAAACAGCCAAGGGCAATATTCACTCCCAATGATTGTGGCAGCAATCAAAAGAGAATTTATTAGAAAAGGATGTGTATTTCAAAATAGTTTGCTATCTCGGTTGACCATTGACTTGAAGCGCACGAAACTTGCAAGGTATCTATTATTATTTTGTTCTCGAAATTGCCTAAATATGCAGTTGCACTTACTAATCACGAAAAGCAACAGATTAGAAATCGCTTCTTTTTTGAATGGGATTACACGTATGAAACCCGATAACGAAGACGCCACCACAGAAAGCTCTCCTGGTCGAAATTAAAATCTTGTCTCTTGCTAATAAATGGATAATTCATTTCCAATATGTTGTTACTTCTCGATAGCCACAGCGACAACATGAGCTAAAACAATGTCCAGAGTATATGTGTTGAACACTTTTACGGTGAATTTTTCAGCAAATAAATCTGATCGTAGTTTAAGTGAGTATTTTTTCTTTTTCACGTCACGATGCCGCGGCGGGATGAAACACGGGTGACTTCCGCTCGATAGAATATTTGAACGAATTCGAGACTGGACCACTAAAATCAAAACAGATCGTGTTTTGTGACAGAAAGCGTTAGCAAGCCAAAACAATTTAACGCTACCGCCGATGAAAAAATTATTTGATCTGAAAACATGATTCGGTTCCGGCAGTTTGTGATTCTGATTTGTAACGATTGTAAAAGTGGATTGTAATTTACATAAAGTTTTGTCACACAATTATTAATTTCAATTTGCTATCGGATTTCTAAAAAGGAAATTAGGGTTTTCAGATATTCGTTTTCACAGTACGACAACACTATCGAATACACGTACAAAAACAGGTTTCACAACTTGTTTGATATCTATCCTGACTGATTTGCAAGTCACTTGAAATATACGAGTGCTATATTTAACGAACAAAGGCGCGTGCATCGATCATTCAATTTGAAAATAATGCTGGTATGTCGCTGAATAAATTAAAGCTCTGGGCAATTGTATAGGACAAGGGAAACCTTATCCGCTTTAGTATTTCAACGATAGTCAAAAGTAACACATAACCTTACCAACAATATGACTTTAATCCTTGTCAAATCCAGAAACATTTTGGCGGTTTACTTGACCGCGAAACCCGTGTTGAACGACAGCTGAAGATAACGTTTTTTAGCCTCATTTGGTTGGTTTTTACATATTTCAATCTCAAATGCAGAACACAAAGCAGTGGACTTAACGAACTAAATGAAGAAGCTCGCGTAATGTGTTTGGAAATTTTATTCTTAGACTGCTCGTTTGGACAAAAAGGAAACTTACATACACTGGAAGGCTATTACAAAGCCTATTGACGACCGTTCCAGATGTCGCTGTATGTTTCACAAGTAAATAGGTTTCCCGCACGGCGGCAGGTTCCGGTTTTCGTACAATCCACGAGAGTGTTAAACAAATGTAGAATTATATTCGACCCACTAAGAGAATTTTAAGAACACACCAATCAATATCGTAAGGTCATAGAATCCCACAGTATTGTTCTTGGTTTGTTTATCGTTATTGCGCTTAAATTGGGGAACAAAACTGTGACTTACCTAGACAGGTCGCGTTCCGACTTTCCGCCTCCCGTATTCGGATCTTCTTAAGATTGTAATCGTATTTAGCACGAGTTCGCCTAGCACGTCGTCTCCTAACGAGGAGGATATTAGCTGAGCTGTCTTGAAAGCCATTCAGTTTCGAGGGCCTCCCGACATGGTTGGCAATAAGATTAGCTTCCGATTCCTCTTTGGATTCGCCTTCATTAAACTCTTCACTACAGTAGACAATGACGACGGAGCAAACACAGAGAAAAATACCTCGCAAAAGCATTGCCCTTGCCAACTTTGATGTTACAAAATCTGGCCGCTGTTTCCTACAAAGGATCTTAACTCGAACTTAACGTGTCAACAGCACCCTTGAGTTGAATCTCAGAAGGACCAATTGCCAGATTCTTACGCCAAGTTCTTGCTCCAAATCCAGCGCTGTACTTTCCTTGGTTCTGGAGATATTTCAATAACAGTAGCGTTAAAGAAGTTGAACGACGATAAGCGCACGTGTGATGCATTTACTCGAAAGCTTGTCTAATTGGGGATACCCAAACACTCGAGCGCCACGAATTATTGTTTAAATTGTGGCACGTTCGTAGTTTTCCGCCACACACTTCGTTTGCGATTTTGCCGAGAAGTTCCTAGACTTCCTGACAACATTGTAAAGGGATTTCAATACACTGAATGAAATCCAAGCCGCGAAGCCATCTAAGTGAATGCATGTGTGCAGTAGGGTAAACATAGAGATCGGTGTATTAACAACATTGGACCGTGACGTCACTCGGTTTCAATTTAACTGCTAATTATTCAGTCTTTTGTTGACTGTAAATGGGAGTGATTGTCACGGCTGAAGGAAACGTTTGTCAAAAACAAATAACAAACAAATCCCTAAGTACACCAATCAAAGCCAGCGTATTCAAGAACATAACACAACGTGCAAATATAATTTTGCCTTTTGCCCAAAGCGGCGTTCTTTGTTAAATGCTACGAAGATTGCCTTTGGTGGATTTGAGATGAGCCTCCCAGTGGGACAGCACCCCCCGTTGCAAGCTCTGAATTAAAAAGTCATTTGGCTAGTTTTTAATGTCCGGTGTTTTGAATATAAGTTGAGATTCTATCAGATTGGGTTAATTTTGAGCATATTTTACAAGCAATCGCCATTTCCTACAGACCATAGTCGATCCCAACAAAAGGTTTGGATAAGAAATTTTGTTCTTGTCGATAAGGTCGCACCCCAATGGTCTCCCCTCGGGCAAAACCAAACCAAATTTTCTCCTTCATTGCGCGGTTAAACATATGGACGTTTAACAATACAGCATGGATTTTTAATAAGCTGGCTAAAATATGTCGTTTGCTACAACTCGCTTTAAAGAAGAAAACCGTGGTTGAAAGTTCGTACAATTTTTTGAATTCGAGACTGCATGAGAAAAATAGATGACCATGTAACTGATTCACGTTACTTAAGAATTCGTATTTTAGATGAAAACTGGTTGAGTGTGGTCGGTACTCACAGTCATTTGGTGTAAATATTTACCGCATGTAGGCGCTATGTACAGTTTTGCCGCGTCGGCAGCGGATAAAATGAAGTCTGGTTGGCTTCGGCGAATCTGGCCTGGTAATTAAGTTACTTTAAGTTCTGTGGGTAACACCTGAATCAGTGTTTGTTCGGATTTGGATTTACAATTTGGCTCCTGTTAAGTTGTCAAGCTTGTCAAGGTTTTCCTCCGAATCTCTATACATTAGACCCCATTAGACTCGGAAAACCGGAGGGAGATGGTGATGAATTGGCTGGCCCAGGATTTTATCAGCAATTCAAAGATGTGGGTTACATTCGAATCGGTTTGTTCTGAATAAGAAAAAACTGCAGATTAAAACCATAGTGCACGGTTTAGAGTATCGAAAGAGAGTTTTTCCGGCCCTTTCCCCTAAGAAGATTCAGGAAATAGGTCACACATCACAAAAATTTCTGCTGGCTCTCTCGTCCCGCTTCCAGGTTTTACTAAAGGATAAAATTGAAAACTGCTGAAGGCCTATAGTCGGTAAAAGAACCACCGCTCTGGAAGACACGTACATTAAACTAGCATGCCGAACTTCAATATTAGTGGTTTAAGTAGCTGGTTCGACTATACGATCTGATTGCAGCTTAAGCCTTAATCGAATGAAAAGAACAAATTATCGATTTTACGATTGAGAACATGAAACATTTATCACTCTTTAAAATGAATTTTTCTCACTAAAACCGTAATAAACTGTGGACAAACTACAATCAGCCAATCGTGGGTTTTCGGGATACATTGCGTAGGGGTGCGTGTTGTGGAGTACGTGGCGTACAGTATACTTGGAGTATCAACTGAGGACAGTACATATATCGACGACAGATTTTTTTATTGAAAACCGTGATCTTAGATATACAAATAGAAAGATACCCTACTGCAGAAAACAAAAAGGAACTTTCTCGACAGCCGTGATGGATTATTATCAGGTTTTGCCGAACTACTTGTATTGTACAAAGCGAGGAGCGTTTTTACAGTAGATATATTTGGACATGTTTTTTTGCAGAAGTTAGAAATAGTTTTCAAATATAGACATACTGAAGAGATAAAGAGAGAGCGAGAGACGAGACAGACATTCAAGAACTTAATTTAGAGCATCTCACTTGGAGAAAGCATGCTAAGCTCAATAATTAAGGACCGGCCGTGTAAAATTCTCCATCATTCAAGGTTAACGTTTCAAAAATCAGCGAATTGTTTTAGGTTCAGTAGGTTGCGTACTTTAGTCCTAGATCAGAAGAAACTTTCTGAGAAGAATTAGAAAAGTATGGGTATGTAGTCTCTCTAAAAACACTTGAAACATTATTTCTACGCGCGTTACCAAATTAGCTACTTCTCTAAATTGCTACTCAATAGGATGGCAGAAACTCGAAGTGATTTGTATTTCTTACACAGAATGGCTTCTTTTTCTTAAGGAATCTAATTTTTTTTCTATGTCAAACGCTTGCATGGCTAGCCCCAACCTGTTGTCTTAACTTTACCTTTCAAAGTTACCGAACTCATACAAAACAGTCATTTCTAATAAGAAAATGTAGAATGATCAAAAATTTAGTGACGATGATTAAAGCAAAATTCTCTTTAACTGCGTGGTAACATGAAATGAATGGTTTCTAGTTGGGAGGAACATTTGGTGCACAGTCTGTATATGAGGCTGAAAGTGTTAACAATAACATGTAATAAATTGAACAATGTTCGAACAAGGCCGGTTTAAGCTGATCACTGTTGCTTTGATCCGTACCGACACTTGTTATTCTTGTTCGAAGGTTTTACCTTATTTAAAGAGTAAAACGGAACAGTGATATAAGCTAAAGGTTTGTTGAATATTTTCGTTTCACCGTCGCACACCTTGATTTATCTAGTGACAGACGCGGCTTATCAATGTTGTTTTTCTTTGAAAACTAGCTCGAGGGGCTTCGCACCAAGAGCGGAGCTCATGAAATAGGTGACGAAAATTGCCTTCATCACCTCTGCATTCGCATTTGTTATTTGTCAACGGCAATACTACTTTCTTTTTCAACTGTTAACGTGTTTTAGGAATGATGTTCCGCGAATTACAGCTGTTTGTTTGTTGGTGGGGCGTTATTTTTGATCTTTCGTTAATTTGTGGAACTATTTTGACTATAGTAGCAACTAATATTTCCAAGTTAAATGAAATTTGACCGAGTGAGTGTGAAGATAAGTGCCTGCTTTCATGGTAACCAAGAGTTTGTATGGGGTATCACCGGTTGCTTTATCTAAAAGGAACGATAGCGGACCAGTTTGGTGCTGAAAGATCATGCTTATACCACGGGGGGCTTGGGTAAAAGGGCGGGGATTGGCACGTTATCTATTCCAGGGGATAGCTTTTGTTTCTGTGACTTGTCCCGAATTGCGTAATGAAGACATTTCCTTTCCTTCTTTCCCTGTGCTTTAGGGGGTCTAGAGGCGAAATCATCAGGCCAATAATCAAGATCTATGATAGTACATTACACTTAAGAGCTTAAAAACAATAAACACTTGGCAAGCTAATCGACCAATGTCCAGAGAAACGAATCTGCCGGTCGTATTTTGACGCCAATTTGGCTGCCGTAAAAGCACATGATTTCGTTACCGATTACATGGCAGATCATGTCGTGACATTTAGCGTAGTAATTAAAACAGTCCGGCGGGTATATGACTGTTTTTCTTCTGAAACCTGAATGACGAACCGTAGAAACAGCCCTCAAAACAACAAAGGAAGATTCAAACACCAAAAACAAAAAGAAGTGCTCAAGGAGCGACAATAATTTTTCAATTTTGCCGACCGGTGCTTTCCTTCGTATCTGCTGCGTAAGTTGTACTTTTCTAGCTTTCTGTGTGTTTAGTTTTGCGTTTTACTAGTTTAAGCAGTTTGAGATGAATTTGGTTAATTACTGATCAAAATGCTTCTGCCTTAATATAAAAGTATAAACCGACATGTGGTGTGCATTGCAAGAATAGAATATATGCAGACCTTAGTGATTGTCGACATCGAACCAAAACTTGCTTCTGTAATTTTTTGCACGGTATGCTAGAACTTTTCGGCTTTAATTTGAAGAAATGGAAACAAATACTAGGCAGGTTTATCCAACCATGAATGTTGCGATCTCGATGTCATAAATTGAATTGATTCTTGTCATTTCGAACTCCAGTGTTTATGTAAAGTCCTTGTGCAGTTTATTGATATCTATAATTCCTTACCATCCTGTGACATGGTGGCTATACCATAATGCCTCAATCTATCTCTCTCTCCTTTCATTTTTCTCTCTTTTACATTGTCTTTCTTTCTTTCTTTCTTTCTACCACCCTCCCCTCCCTCCTTTCCTTCCTTCCTCCTCAGTCTTTCCTTCCCTCC
>JAOBRD021120755.1:0-11022 GCA_027575215.2 Hydrozoanthus sils | reverse complement strand
ATGAGTTCAGCAGCATGGAAGCGAGTCGCTAGTTTTGGCGCGTGCATAAATTAAAACGATTGGAAAAAATTAAAAAAATTTTAAAAGTTGTCGAATTTTTCTTGAAATCACCTGGTTTGTATATACTAAAACAATTATTCTCTTTAGTCCGTGTGAATAGTGACTTTCAGAATATAACCTCGACTTGTGAGAATAATTGTTAATTATGTAACAATCCCGCCACCCAACGGATTTAAGCATCTTTGAAAAATTATGATAACTCTATTCATTCGGATGGATTACGCTAAGCTTATTAAAATCTGGCAAGAACAAGCTTTATTTGTATAAATAAAGCGTTTTGACAGTAAACTCGGCTTTTAACAGAAAGATAACAGTTGGTGGTTTTCCAAACTGTATTCGTTTTTCCATAAACCTCGCGTCTAATTTCAAAAGACATATATTCTAAGCGAACACTTTTACTTAACGATAAATTGCTGTCTTCCAGTTTTAAACCGAAGCGGTTTTTAACCCTAAACTGCGAGAAACGTAAACAAGACAACATTTTACTTGAAGGGAAGGGGAATGTTACAAACGTGCCACCCCCTAGAATCCCAGCTCTTAAAGCATTTTCTTTCATTGCGATAAATTCCACCTCGGAAACATCAACAAAACGTGAGTTCGTTTCAAATTATCGTTACTTACCGATACATTAGCTAGATAATAAGAGAATTCGCGCTAGATCTGATATAAGGACTGTTATAACCCTTTAACTAAAACAATGAATTACTTTCTTATAAATAAACTAGACACCGTTTAGGCGTGAACTCGGGCTTCAAATAGGCATTGAGACTGGATGTACCTTACTTTCTGCTGGAGTGAAAGAAAAAATGGGTGAACACAGAATTAAAAAGACATCTAATTAGTTGAAGCTACTGAGCATTGGCTCAAGTTTTTGCAATAATTGCGAGAATTTTATAATATTTTTGAGATCCATAATCCATGTTACGGTCAATCGCGAATTAGCCGGTATTTAGTCTTAGAACTCCGCTACGCTTTTTATTATTAGTTTATTCCCTTATGATGTCGTAGATCGGCGAATGGGTTTAGAACATTCTTGTAAGAACTTTTTACCATTTTCTATTTTTTAGCAGTAGCTCTAGGAACAAATTGAAATCTAAAATACTGTAAAGCAACAGTGATCTGACCAGTGTCACAGCGGATTTGGTACCCCGCAGATTTAGTTCCCCCGGACCAATCCGCTAGCGGATTCGGTCTCCCCTCCACGGATTTGGTCCCCCTTCACCGAAATTTCGCTTCGAAAGCTTCGAAACTCGACATACGGCTGCTACAAATCACGATTATGAGCCAACCAAATTAAGGTTTTGAAATGGAGCAAACATTCTTTAGCGTTTATGTCAAATCGGTTTTTTACGACCTGTTTAAGATTAAAATCGGTGTCAGTTTATATTGTTTTTATTCTGGATTTGTTGATCGTCCGATTGCACTCAACCAATGCCATGCAATGACTGGTCGTGCAACTAGATAAATGTCAATAATTATAAACATAAACTCTGAAAAGCACGTTTAAGATGTTCGAGCAATCGTCTCACTTTACCTTAACATGCAAATTTTCGATCTAATGAGCCTGCTACCATTGTCTTCTCACTTATGAAACCCCGACGCTTCGAATTAAAAGCACTCGTCGACATTCTCGAACTCAATTGGCCTTAATTACATTGTTTTCACGAACAGGAAAGGTGCATCTAAGACAAACTGCCAATTTTAAGTTAAATTGTGACCATTTTTGTTAAAGCTTCCCGTTTTAAAAAATCACTTTTCCAAAAACCAGATATAAAGATGCTCACAAATTCTGTCCGCAAAGCGCATCATCGATCCTAAAGTGGCATAACTGTAAATTCTCACTTAATTGCAAAGTTGTTTACTGGTCAGTAGCGGAAGAATGGTTTTAAAGCAAAGTATTTTTTCTTGGTTAGTTTTAGCAAGAAAAATCAATTTATCCTTTAAGCTTTTTTTAGCAGCGCCTTTTAGTGTCTTTCATTTATTTTTTTTACAAAGTTATGTACACTTCTCATCAAAGATGAAATGTAGTGTTAAAAAACTATCACACACACACACACACACATACACACACATACACTCTAACAAGAATAACAAGCTCTGAGAACACAAAAGGAACGCCTGCCTGTTCTTACTATTATTTAGTTTGTAATGGCATTACGCAAGTAACTTTTCATCAGTTAAATAAAGTTCTACCTAAATTTTTGAAGCTATATGTACTTGCTAACCTAAACTTCAACTACCTTAATCAAACGCTTTATATTTTGTCCTTCCTGATAATTCTCTGTTAACTTTTCAGAATGAAGTTATAAAAAATAGGAACAAATCTGAATCCACGACATTTAAAAAATCGCTGAAAAATAATAAAAAGGCGTATTTTAATCAAAACTTGATATTCGTCATATTCCGCCGCGTACAGAGATACTAAGACTCATACTTACTGCAGTAAAGGCGCACGTTTGTTTTGGCTATAAATCCCTTTAATTCATCTCAAAATGTTTATAAATACATTAACGCTGTTACAGTTTAAAAAAAATACGCCTAAAACTCAATTGTGGAAAGTTTTTTTGGGGGGGACCAAATCAGCGAAGGGGGGACCAAAGCCGCTAGCAGATTAGGTTCGTGGGGGACCGAATCCGCGGGGGGACCAAATCCGCTGTTACACCGGGGCTCAAACTCAAACTAATTATCACCTTTAAGTTATTTTCACATTATCATTACTTGCCGATACATTAGTTTGATAACAAGAGAATTCGCACTAAATCTGAGGACTGATATAAGCCTGTAACTAAAAAAAGTAAAATACTTTCTTAATAATAGAGACTAGTAGACATGGCAGGTCATGAGGCTTGTACGTACCTATAATGCTACGCGGATGAGAGTCTTGACTCCCTCTTGACAGGATACTACTTCATTGCAGATTAGCCCCTAGCTGAAGCTGGTAATCATTTATAGAACTGAGTCGACTGGGACAAGTTGGGTAAAGTGTCTTGTTTAAGGTTGAGCGGGGCTCGAACTCAAACTCAAACTAGGATAACGTGTCAAACACGTTAACAACCCGGCCACTGCGCCGCTGACAAACCCTGTAGTTCTCACTTATTCTTAATCACTTGCTAAAAATTGTTTACAAAGCAGTTGAAGTAGTTTGTCTAGCCTGTAACTGATGTCGACCTTTTTAATGAAGTTAAACAAAAACTAAAAACTTTACTGTAAGTTTTTTTCTTATAAAATACGTAGCTCGCTGCATCACAATAATCGAGTTATCGTTGACATTGTTTAATAATTAACAGGTTGCAAACAAGAATCCAAAACCGGTAGGAGTTTCTTTTTACGAAATCATTTTTCCTCACAGTATCTTGATATTACAAAAAGGTTAAAATATTATTCAAGAAAAACTTTAAATCTCAATCAAATAAAATGCAAGAAATAAACTACTGCTTGGCTTGTCAATTTTCCTTTCATTGAAAATTGCTTACGATCGATTTGATTTACCACCTGCTCAAAAATAGATTCTAAGGTAACACCTTCCAAGACTTTAGTTAACTGTGATGTTAACGTCAGGGGGTGTAAATCATTGGTGATCGATTTGGGCGGTGAAAACTTTGGAATCGAGTAAACTATGGATTCCTTTTCACAGTCAGGTAGGAACCCTTCCCTCAGATCTGAGTTATAAAGGTTACTGTTGGCTGGGGCTAGCTCAAAGGCAAACTCTTTCCAAATGACACTCGGGACAGGTACAGTACCAGCAGACGTTTTGGTCTTTATACTACCCAACGCTTGATAGACTATCCTGGAAGACGTGAACAGTTCAACAGAGAGTGGGTATTTCCTCTGGGGTTTGGAGTAGGGAGAAGTTAAAAGTTAACGAGAAGAGGAACTGACAAAACTTCTCACAAAGGTTCAGAATAGATGGAGTATTGCTGTCAATCATCTGAGGCCATAACTCATAGGAGTCAAACATTCCGCCGAGACCTTTCACATTCTTACCACCTAGAGATGTTGGTATCCTGTTGAGCAGATTTTTCTAAAGGGTTTGACTTAGTCGATCGCAATGTTATCGTGCGAGAGCTTGACCTGATTGGCGTCAACAAATATCTCTCACGGTGGGTGGGTGCTTTCTTCACTAATAGACCTCAAAGGTTGTCAATTAGTGGCACGCTTTCAACATTCGTACGGTCCAATGGGGGCTTCCCACATGGACCCAAAATTGAGCCCTCACTGTTTGCCATATTAGTGAATAGATTAGTAAAGTTTTGGCCAAATAGAATGAAAATCATTGATGACACTACCATCTACGAGATCATTTCGAGGTGCTCGCCGAGCTATTTACCATGCACCGCTAACGAGATAAGCGATTTTGCAACGGATCGTGGCATGCGTCTGAATCCAACTAAGTGCAGGGAACTGATTGTCAATTTTCTACATTTCCAGCCATCCCCCATTAATTACCTCCAATTGATGGGCAGTGTCATCAAACGTGTCTCAAGTTATAAAAAGCTTGGAGTCTATGTGAGCCGTGACTTAACCTTGGGTACCCATTTTGAATACGATTACGATAAAGTGAACAAGCGATTACATGACCTGAGACTCCTCAAAAAGTCGGCGTAAGTGTAAACGATTTAGTAATAAAATATTGCGGAATCATTAGATCAGTACTAGAGTGTGCGTCGTCGGTATGGTTTTCCTGGTCTGCCTATCTGTCCAACCATATCGAATCAATACAAAAGAGGCATTGAGATTAATTTGGGGGATAATTACATTAGTTATCAAAATGCACTAACGAGTTCCAGTTTTGAGACCCTACTTTGCCGGAGAGACAATGCTTACATTTTATTCATCAATAATGTTAGATATAGTCAAATCGAACCACTTTATTCTACTATGATTAAAAAAAAAATTCTGAGGTTAATCGTGTCTTTGGTCTCTGTTCCGGAGGAGTAAAGCTTACAGGCCTGTGCATCATACTAAGCATTTCTCTGAGTTTGTCACCGCAAAATATCTGTAAGTTAAATGGCTAAAATATCTGTAAATGTCTGTAAGTTTATCGAAGCGTTCGCAGAGTTGTTACCGCGAATAATTGTAAGTTATAATGACCACCACTGTTATCCAGTATTTAGCTGCCAAAGTGGTAAATAAACAATTTAATTTCATTTTCATTTCATCCAACAATGACATTTAATCAAGTCCAAACTGGTAAAGAAGAGCGCCTCGAGTTATATACCAGCTTTATAAGCTATTCTTATCCGATAAAAAGCCCACTCAAACATAACGTCTGTAATACCGTGGCAAAAACTCGCGAAATGGAACGTACTCTTTCTGATGTAGGTTCTTTTGAGCAGCCATAGTTTTTTTTGCTGGTGGTTGAAGAATTAAGTCGCAACCTTCTTTATCGGAGTCCTTGACACAGGCAACCCACCTAGTGACATTAGTAAAAATTGTAGCAAAAGTATCAGTTCTACAATTTCAACAGATTCTGCTGATTTAGATTCCATATGGAATGAACAACAAGTTTTTCAAAATTAGCTGTGGTTTGCACAGTAGAGATAGGTTGCATGGTTTTCTGTCGTAAGGGTTAATCAGGGAGTCCTTTGTCCTTTTTATTTTGATATCATGAATAAGATGAGCGCAGTAGAGCTACTTGAAGCTCTTCCGAAAGGACACATAACACTCAACATCTTATTACTTTTAACATAAGTGTCCCTTTATACCTTATCAATCCCTTCAGTCCTAGTTGTATTGTTAAATTCTCCCAACTAGAGCCCATATTATACTTGTAACAAGTTTGGGAGAATTTCTCTTTTATCTTCAGCTGTTCGCGTTGTTTGATCAATCCTTATTACCAAATATTTTATTTTGTATGAGTTATGTAAGGAGAAGATGTAAAAACTTGGTTAGTTGGCAATTATCCCCCGAAGTGGAGGTGATTAATGGTAAATATCTATCGCTAGGCATCGACACTGAGGGGGACAATTGTTCTAGTATATGTCAAATCAGTCGAATAAATTCAGGTGAGAGTTGGTGATTGTCGAGTTGAACCAAATTTATCAATTTAAATTTTTCAAACACAAGCTAGATAAGCCTGCGCTTACTTTAATCGTTGTACTTTTTTTAGAAATTTCGGGGTAAAACAACTTTTATCCTACTTTTGATTAATGTGTTTAAAGGAAATGGCTGAATCGTTTATTTCGTAAGTTTCCTCTTTCGGGATTTTCGCGAAAGGAGTCAACTTTTTGATAGCTTTATCAAAACAGTAATTACCCTTGGATATTTGCTGTTTCATAGCGCGCGAAAAAACCTGTTAACTGATTTGGTATATACTAACAATAGATATTATTCAACGTAGAGAACACCTGGAACTGTTGTGGGGTAAGTAGCAACGTGAAGCAAAAATATCTCCCTTCAATTTTTCTAATTTCAGCAGTAGCAATAATCTTTATTTTCCAGGGTGTTCCGTTCAATATACAAATACTGTTATCAGTAGGAGCCTTAGTGTCTTTAAAGTTTAATTGAACGTTCCGAAAACGATGGCGGCTATACATGTTACCACAATGCAATGCGAGCCTTCCACCGCTAATAGAAATTCATGGAAGGTAACAGCTAGTAAAACTCTTCCTTATACTGACAACACTGTGTACGTCAAATCTGAGGGCTTCAGATTCTCTTTGTGCGTTTTATGGATAATTCTAGGAATTGTGGGTAAATATACAGCTCGCCATCTGTTTCGCCACGATCAATTAATTGCTGATTTGTCACTAACAATTGTTGATTCTTTTTAGATACCTTTTTACATGATCTTCGAGAAAATCCAGAGGCGACGAACCCTGAAGTAGAATTTGGTAATGAAAATCCCGAAGCTTGAACTCGTCCCCAAGCTCCTTGGATGCGAAATTGCGCAGCTTCAGTATCATTTGTTGGCCAATCATATACGTCGTAGCTTGGCCTGGGCCACTCGAGTACCTTGTCAGCTCTTTCGTTACAAAATCTGAACTGTCCCAAGCATATTTTTTGAATAGAGCCAGTGCGCCCTTTCTCTTGAGTCCTTTGGAGTGTATGCCAGTGTCAACAATAAGACGCAAAGCTCGCACGATCTAAAAACAAAACACTTGATCAAAAGAGTTCACTACATGCGGTATATAAAGTCGCTATATTTTCATTTTATCGTCACGCCAAAACTCAAGCGAAAGGCGAAAAAGGGCGCGAAAGTTTTGTAGTAGATTATTTACTATACGGCTTTGGATTACTTTGTAGTTGGTAACACATCTGTGCTCTGTCATGGACAATTGAAAACGCTCCCACTCAAAGATCTTGTTTGTTTTTATCTGGAGGGTTCCACTTCAGACCAACCTTCATAGGAATAAGTGGATTCGTCTTTCAAGGCTCTACCTTCGGAGGATTCAACTTCAGAGGAACCAGCTAAAGAGGATCATGTTCAGGGATCCGCATTACCAAATAATCCATTTAAAGGATTTACCTCTAGAGAACCCCACTTCAGAGGATATATCCTCAAAAGTCTACCTTCACTGAATCCATTTTTTAAAACTTTTCCCTTAAAGAATCAAAGTTCGGAATAAATTTTAAGAGGATCCTTTTTCATGGACCCGCCTTAGTTAACAAATTTTTGTAGGATTTACCTCTAGAGGACTCCACCTCAGCGGATTCATTGTCGTAGACCCACCTTTATTGGATCTATCTATTAAGGCTTTTCCCTCAAAGGATTCACCTTTCGAAGAATTATAAAAAGAGTCCATATTCTTGGATCCGCCTGAGAGGACCCATTTTTTATAAGATTCATCGCTGGGGGATCAAATTTCAGAGGGTCTAACTCAAAGAACCCACCTTCAGTGAATCCATCTTTTAAGGGTCTACATTAAGAGAATCCAATTTCGGAGGAACCAGCTAAAAGAGGATCCATGTTCAGGGATCCGCCTTAGAGGACCCTCCTTTATCGCTTGGGGATCAAATTTTAGAGGATGTATTTCAAAAAACCCACCTTCAGTGGATTCATCTTTTAAGGCTCTACCCTCAGAAGATCCAACTTTGGAGGAATCAGCTAAAAGCCAATCCATGTTAAGATATTTGCCTTAATAGAGGACCCATTTCTTATAGGGCCTTAAATTCTGAGGATCTATCTCAAAAGTACACCTTTAGCGGGTCCTACTTTTACTAAGGCTCTACACTTTACTAAGGATCCACCTTCGGAAAAACATCTTTGAAGGATCCATGTTCGGGGATCCGCCTCAGAAGAACCATTTATTAATTTTTACATCTGGAACACCCAACTTCAGAGGATCTTTCACAAGAAAAATTCTTCCGAGGAGCAAGCTTAAGAGAGTACATATTCAGAGAATCGATGTTTAGAGGGTCTACACACAGAGGATCCACCACTCAGTTGATCCACCTTTGTCTTGGACCTACCTGCCATTTCAACATGCCATACTTCTGCATCATATTTTTATCGTAAGTGTTAGTATCCTTTGCTATCAGTGGGTTCTCTGCATACAATGACCAGCCCTCTGCGAAAGCTGAATAGTGCGTCTCAGAGTTCAGCCATCCTATAGACCCGCCGCAACTGTCCTCAAAATGCTCTGCGTTTCCCTGAACCTGGGCGACATGAACAAAACATAATCAACAAATAAAAAAATATAGAACTGTAAAACAAGATGAGCATAGACGAGTACACGGGGAAATTGTAGAAAATACGAGCCGCACTATATTTCCGTCATAATATATATTCTACACGCCACAGGCTGGGAACAGTCCACTTTTTTGTTAACCAACTATTTAAATAGTACAGTTTTGTCCAGGTTCGCTGTTTGTTCGGCCGAAAGGATCTCAATTCAGTATATACATTCTAACGGAAACTTGCTTGGATACTTATGTGCAATTTTAGGTGATTAAAGGAAATGTTTTAGAGAAAGCGAAAGCGAATAAGGGTGACTTAAAGATACTTGAGAGTCTTAATAACTCGGAGTCGGTCTTCACTTCAGATATCATGGTAACAATAATTGTAGGGAGTGAGGATTTTCGCGACATGTAAGACTTGATTACGAAAGATATCTTTGGGGCATTTGATCAGTTGTTGCAGTAACAACCTGTACATTTTTACTGACTGAACGAGAAGCTCCCGAGAAGATTAGCGCGTTATGTTTAAAAGTTTTATACAAATATAAAATAATAAATAAACAAATAGTAAAGTTAGCTGAAAGAAGAGGCCGTATGGAAAAGAATCGATGGCCCTTCTCTCAATGAGAAAGGTGGTTTGAGATTTAGAATGTCGAACACATGGGACCGTGTTTAACCGGACGCCTGCCGGGTCAGTTATCACTCGATACCTGAAGATAGGTGAAGAAGGCCGTGCGAAACGGTCGAAACATCGTGTGTCACTAAAGAAATTTTCGTTTAGTTGATTCAATTTACGTCAACAAAATGGTGTGTACCTGAGTGTGATGTCCCGGTCGGGATTCGTGAGCATTTACGCTCCACTCAGAATACTTGGGACCCATGTTCTCCAGAAAGAATGGAATGTTGTACCATGCGCTCTTTGTACAGTCTGTGTTACTGGGGTCGTAGCTCTGTGCGGAGGTGGTGGGGTTAAAGTCAGGCCTCAAGTCTATAGGACAGTTTGGCGTTGTGTGGTACTTCCCAGTGAAGTAAAACATTTTGACAGTAGTGGGGTCGAGCATGCTCATCACCTAACATTATGACAACAGCAAAGTAGGCAATAAGAACAAGAACATCACGTACATACGGCGTTATAAGATGCCTCCTCAGCAAGCTGTGCACACACTTAGAAACGACGATCTAAACCACAAACAAAACTGTGACTTTTTGAGCGAACACGAGGACGAACAGAAAAGCTGTGCATGCAATCGAACAGGCTTCAATCCCTAAGGTGCATATGAAGTGAAAAAATGTACTACTTCTGTGGATAGACCTTGCTAAATGAGGAGTAGCGGTGAAAAAAAACTCATTTTATACAAATCTGCTGCGAATCCATAATCTTTGGATGCAGTTAAGCTTAACTTGGGCTGCTGATGTATCTCGAGGTAGATAGATCATCAGTGCAGGTTTGGCTCAAATTTATCAGATTATGGATTGGCAGCAGATTTTAAAAAATGCAAATTTGACGGAACCATACATTACACCATCTGCTGAGAACTTTTATCATGGTCTCTCCAAGAAAGTAATCAAATTTTTCACTTCATATGCACTTTAATGAATCGTGTTGTCATTGGCTGATGTAGAAATTACTGATGAATAAATTCGATTACAATATGATCGGACTCTTAACTAAAAAGTCGCTAATATTAACAAAAGTTACATTGAAATCAAGTTTCTTTTCTCCCTGTAAGAAGTGTAAGCTAAGAATCTCACGCAAACACGGCTCTGTAGGCTGCCGCCTCGCAAGCCTTGCCCCTTGACTCGGCTGGATCGTTGGCAACAACAACGACAATGATTATGACAAGTACAATGACGATGAAAGTGATAGAAACAACGATGACAATGAAAATCAAGAAAAAGAGGACTGAAAAGGGACTTGAACGAAGGCGAAATCTTTTCTTGAACCAAATGGCCGATCAGGCCGGCGTTTAATTCCGGTTTCTAAAGTGTTAAGCAGGTGAGAGTCTTTGAATTTTCTGAATAGGACACTAATTCATCGCAGATTAGCCCCCTGGTAATCATTTATACGGTTGAGTCGACTGACTGGAACAAGTTGGGTAAAGTGTCTTGGTCAAGAACGCAAGACAGTGGCCTGGTCGAGGCTCGAGCTCGAGAGTCAGACAGGCTAACCGCTTGGCAACTGCGCACCAATCATAAAAACTAAAGTTAGAAAGACTAAAAACTCACACTTCTAGCTTCGGTAAACCACATCTGCATGTACTTCCATCTTTTCGGGCAGTACTTCTTGGCTCCTTCCTCAGTGGAACATTTCTTGAAGGCCGCCTTATCGGATTCGTTCTTAGG
>JAOBRD021120648.1:0-11023 GCA_027575215.2 Hydrozoanthus sils | reverse complement strand
TAATACCTTTTCGATATGATACTTTCGATGGTAAATAGACTTTCTCCTATATCTACGTCTATTTTGATAAAAATCTAATACTCACGAACCATTTTGTATCCACTTACCGAGCCACAATTCTGGCAAACATTCATACCATTATTTGTAATAATATCTTTATCTTATCGCAGCATAGATTTTCACACTTTGATTCATATTCACATAATTTCGAATCACAAAACGGACAGTAAATTTCTCCACTATCTTTTAGTTCACCATGTATCTCCAAATTACAACATTCCATTCTATATTATTAGTAGAGATTATATTCTTATATGTTTTAGCTAAAACTAATACTTGAACAAAATTACCGCACCACAAGTTTTGCCTACAGGCATTATAAAATCTAGTTGACTGCTCATGACCTGAAGACAATAGAACAAGTCCAGACTTGCCTGGGGTAAGCCCCATGACGTCATCATCGACTTCCTGTTTTCCGTGAAAGTCACACGTCGGAATATTAATGTTTTTTTATACCACTACAAAACGCATCCGCTTTTTAAAAATATATAGATTGAAAAATATATAGATTGCCATAAAATTATTAAATATATATAGTTTTCCATAAAATGTTATCATCATATGGAAAGTAGGATAGAGTTGGGTTGGTTACAGCACACTTTTGCAAAAGTGTGCTAGTAACCCCAATTCCTATACTACTGGCTCGATACCAGGCTATGCAGAGGGTTCAACATTTGTGCGGCCTTCTTTCGCCACACCGTTTGTGGACGGGGACGTTAAGCCGTTGGTCTAATCTTTCGTTTTCCATCGGTGAAAGAACCCACACATTGATCGATTTGAGCTTGGTTTCGACCCATTGCTGTTGACTGTCCTACACCTTTAAACGAGAACTCACGTGCTCCTTGGCGTCACATGACTAAACAAACTGATTGACTGTTTACCTTTTAGTTCCTTTAATACTAGAAGTTCTTAAAATGAATGAAGTGCTGCCTGATGATCGAGACGCGCATTGGTTAAGTACCCCTATCAAGAACTTAGTTGTTTAAATTAACATGCTGTGAATTCGATCAATGACTGATTTGTGTCCGTGAGTTGACAGAGACGCTTTCGTTGCATAATAAAAAAGAACTGAGAACCATAAAAGCATATTCCCTTCCTTATCGAAAGCTCGTTGAAGCTCTCGGATGCATACTTGCAGTGAATTCATGCCTTATTTAACCTTTCTCTCTAGGACCTTTCGCGTCGATCACCGAGTCTTTGACAAACAAACCTTACGCAGAGGCTGACCGGCCTACAGTAGTCGAACCAACCATATATTGAACACCAGAAATAGCCATGAATTCAGTCTCCGGATTTGCTTTGACAGGCCGAACCAACCATAGATAGAATAGAAAATAGATAGAAAACCGGAAGTAAATATCGAGCTTTTCTGCCGGAATAGAGACTGCTGCCGTCGCTGACTCGCTCCGGCAGCAATTATCTTAATCTCGTGGAGAGTGGATTTGTCGGATTCCCTGTCAATATATAGGCTACTGTTGCCAGAATAATGAAGACCCCGCTTAGGGTTGGGTTTAGTTTGAGGTTAGTTAAATTTTCACCGGACCAATATCAATCTTAAATTTTCCTACCAAAAACTATTCCTTGTTGAGGTTTTCAATGAACTTTCGAGCTACTGAAAGAGTTGAAATGTTATAGTTATATATTTCAATTCCGTTACAGCAAAATCAAAGATACACGGCCAGCTTGGTTTTAATTTGTATGGTGTATTTCGCTGAGACAACAGACGACATGCATAATAAAAACACTGCGTTTGACTTATTGTGCTAACATGTTTTGATTTTCTATAGAAAAATAATAGAATTTTTGCGTTTATTTCACACTGATATGAAAGTAACGAAGTACTGAATGAGTCGCTGCACAAGATGAAAGAAAGAGTTAAAACCGTCGAGTTAGAACGAGCTGTTACACTCAGTATTACGTTTTTGTATTGCAAGCTAATTGCATTTACAGTAGCACTTGTTTATTATACAGATGCAATTAAATTTGCACTGCTCATAGCTATACAGTTATGATTGTATATTTCTTACCGGCCAAACTATCACTTCGTTATAATTGTCAGACTAGGGGGGAGGGGGTGGGGGCTAGGGGAGGGCTGAGGAGACATTTTTGAAATTTAAATTGCCAACGCTTTCTCTCGAAACGCCAGAACCATAAAACTGACTACCAACTTATCAATTTTATGGTTCCGATCGTAAAGCAAATCATCGCTACTGATTGTTTCAGATGTTGTATTGTGGGCTCACGCCCGTTTTCTAATGGCAGGTGTCAATCAAAGTAAATATGTCTTAACGCAATGCGTGTATTTATGTATACGTATTACATCTTTTTACTTACGATTATCTTTGTTTCTTATCTATCGACAAAACCTTTCTACATCTCCATTAAAGCTAGCCTGTTTATCGTCCTGCGTCAAACCGCGAAAAGATGAATCTGCTTCATGGTGTTTTTCTGCTGGTGGTACTTTCAGCTTGGGTTGAAACTGTGGTTTATGGTAAAGGTACCAAAAAACCTAGTAAGTTTCTTTTGAACCTTAAAAACCTAGCTAGAAATCTATTGACTTAAATTCAATTCAGTTGATTTTGATACCGAACGTTCTAATAACAGTCCCAAGACCATACTACGGTTTTGACATTCTATATAACCACATTCAGTCCTATTTTTTAAATTTGAAGAATTATAGTTCTACAAACTAAAATTTCGACACAGAACTCAGTTCGCATCTCCATCACTTTCTTTGGCGGGAGTTTTTTTACCCATTGCTACTATATTTGCCTTTTCTTTTAGGCAACCACCGTTTTACTTCGGTTCTTTTACAGTTATTGTAGAGGGCCAAACACGCTAGTAATTATCGTTCTTGCTTTTTTTAAAGAAAACTTATACAAAAGCATAGAAGTACAGCAGTATTGTTTAGAAAAAAATTCTTGAAAAAGTCTGATATATCGATCGATAATTAAACGCACCAGTCGTAACGCATACACACCTAAATTTTAATGAAATTAATTATTTGTTGCTTTCCGTGATACTAAAGTTGATATTCTATAGTAGAAACGCGAGTTGCTTAAATATTCTCCGGTTGCTTTTTTCAAAATGTACTTAACAAGTTCGCTAATTTTATTACCGCTTAAATCTTTATTTTTGCAATAATTTTTTTTATCGGCTTCCTACTTCAACGAAATATCCGAAACTTTAATGGTATTTTTTTCTATCATAATGCTTTTGTAAACAGAACCTATGTTTTTCAAAATACTAGTTTCAAAACATATCAAATCACACTCAAAAATATTGTTTTCCTTCGGTACTCCTTTTAATTATTTTTTCAGGGGCTGACCATTAATAAATTTTAATTGAATCACCTAGTCAAAATATCAATTTATCTCATCACATCAGCTGTGCAGCCCTTCAGATGAAAAGATTCGCTTTTCAAAAGACCAAGCAGATAGTAGGACATTGATATTCATTAACACCCACGTTAAGCTTGTTTTGTTTTGTAGCTGGCTAGATTGTGTGTGTTTAATCTGACAACTTAATATATCGAGGTTGAATAGGGTGAAAGACCGCGAGTGGCCTTAGTGCTCTTCATTGTCAAAAACACCTTGTGATCTGACTTTGCACAGTTTTTAGGACTAAAAACTAATTGGCAAGGAAGGTGAATATACAACATTTTTAAAAGTGTATGATTAGAAGTAAAAAGGAACAAAGGATTGCTAATGTTAACTGCTAAAAGCTTCATTTCATAAAGGATACTTCGATATCCAGGCAACGAACTAAGTTTAGCTCCCATTCAGCGAGATAAGACTTGGCACGAAACTTCAACAATCACTCGTTTTTTACTCTTTTAGATATGAAAAGAAACAAACAACGTTTCAAAACGATTGTGTTCTGTTTGAATACAGTTATTTAAACTAAGTAAGTAACCACCGAAAAAGCAAGAAAAATTCATCAGTTTAAAAGCGTAAATAAGCATCCGAAACCAAACTTGTTATCGCAATATTTTCGATCTGTTCATGATACTAACACCTGAGATTGCTTTTGATTTGCGTCAAAATCTTGTTAATTTTTCCTGTGGGAATTAACCCACAGTTTTCGGCATTTCGGGCAACCTGTAGATTTTTTATTTTTTTATTCTCTTGATGAAAAAACTGATTGGTTCTCTAAGTGGCAATTAGGTGCGACACGGTTGCTATGGGAACACTGATGGAGTCTCGTCGCCTTGCCAATCTTGATCAAATTAAACGCGGAGGCTAACTCGGAAAAACTGAAAGTGTATTTTTTTTACAAAACGTATGACAAGACAGGGAAAGTAGTGCGGTGGAGAGTCGAGATTTTAGATTAACGAAAGTTCGCATAAGCCACTCGTCCGTTTTATGTTTTAAAGTCATTTGCGTTGTCTCGTACAATGTTGAGAACTTTCAGTTCTCCATTTTATTAGTAAGTAAAATAAATTATTTACCTCCCTAAGTTAGGCCTTCCTGCACGGATTTTCTAGAATTTTCAAAAGAATCTGGCATATAAAAATCCAAAACTTGAGTTCAGTCTATCTCTAGTAAACTATTCTAAAAACACTGGCTTCTTTCTAGCAACAAATTTTATGAAGTTAAAGCGGCCCAAATTTGACCCAAACTCTCTGGAACAGCAAAGAATGAACTGCAGTTGTTAGTTTCCTCATGAGTATTCCGACGGCCAATGCTATATAAACCTGCTCAAACTGCATGGTGACGTAAAGATTATCACTGCATGCAGTTTCATTATAGCCAAAACAGTGACAACAGTTTCATCAAAGGGGTACTATCAAGAAATAAGGTAATTGCTCTTTCTTTTGATTTCACCATTGTTTGAAGCAGCAATGAACAGATCACGCACTGAAAAATTGTCACTGTACAATACCTGAGCCTAGACACAAGTTAGAACAAACCGAGAGATGGCCGGATGAAATTCAAGAGCGTTTCTTTAGTTAAGATTTATTTAGCTGTTATAAACCGCCCCCAACCAAAGCTGAACTTGTGCATTCTTGTCCTCGACAGCTTTCATCTTTATATCTCCCTTCCAACTAACTTCCCCTAATATGACTATAATCCGCCATTAACAGCTTGAAGTTAGGACTAAGCACTTTGCGGGTAGTGAGCGCTCGTTTTTCAGAAATATAGCTTTGTTTCTTCCGTTGGTTTTTGACACCAAACTCCACTTCTTGTTTCATTTCATTATTATCATTCCGTTGTACTGATGTATTCTTAATTGTTAAAAGTTTATAATGTGAAGTGAATAAATTAGTGGAGTTTTACATTTATACTGGTTTGTGTTTTTCCTTTTAACAACAGCTGTCCTTCCAGTCTCTTCAAGCGGCGACACAAAGTGGGATCGTCTTCTCAGTAAGTTTTCATATTATTCATCTTTTTTTCTTGAAGTGGACCCTATAGGTAAAACATTTCCGTGCCTTAATGTTCTTTTATTTGATGATATTTTCCGATTTAATGTGTGATGCATTTCATTTCCTTCTCCAAGTTCAACCCGAAGGTGTTGTAAGCCCAGGAGTTCTTAATCAAGGACCCGCGTGTTAATATAGGTAATCGCACGGGGCCGAGTAAAATTAAAGATTAATTTCACGAGTGTTTTCAGCCTTTTTCCAAAATTTGGAAAAAAATTGAAACACATAAGTGATATTAATCCTAAATTTTACGAGGAACCAGGCGATTACATGTTTATGACATCGAGGGCAAAATTCTTCATTCTCCGTGGGATCGATCCAACGAGAAAGCGTTGCATAACTTAACTCATTTCTCCCAAATAAAACAAAATCTTTGCAACCTCTGAAAACATTCGGAAATCTTCGGAAGAGGTTTGAAATCGTTTTAAGGGCATTTTTATGATTTTTTAAAAAATTCGGAAAATCTTCGGAGGTGTTCGGAAACGTTCGGAAATCTTCGGGAAATGTTTCTAAGGCATTTTTAAGACTTTTCGAAATTTTCGGAAAATCTTCGGAAATATTTAGAAGTATACCAGTGACCAATCAGCGCTAAGTAATTTTGCCCTGAATAAGAAAAAAATGCCCCCGCTGTTATCCAATAGCTCGAAGTAATTTTGCCCTCTATGTTATAACAAGGGAAAGTTCCTCCCACCATCTGACGTTTTTTGAAATTCAAGTTTTGACCTAGCGGCGATTCAACTTCTCTCCCAGCGATAGAACTAAAGAATTTCGAGGCATTGTAACAATATTTTGAATTTATTTCAAGTGATAATCATGTTAAGTCCAAGTATTTTTCAAGTTTAAGTTTAATTTATTAGCCATAATGTAATACACTTACGAGAAAGCTCATAATAAAGAAACCACTGGGCTTATACGCTATGAACTTCCTCAATACAGATAATAATGTAGACAGTTCAAACTGAAAATCTAGAGCGGGAATTGCGAAAACAAAAATATGAACATAGCAAGAGAGACAAAAGGACAAACGCGTTACAATGTGATACAGGATCAGCCTCGTTTCTTGATCCAAAACTTGGCTTCTTTAACGAGGATTTCCACTTACCTCACACTGTTTTATACTCGTCTCGAGATATGGCATTCACATTGGAGCAGACAGCATAACGTGTCAGGTCTTTCCTGACTGCTTCTATAAAAACAAACTTAATTTTAAAAAAAATTTATATAGAGATATATATACACAGTATTATTATATTAAAGAACGTGTTATCTTCAAATTGTGAATCTGTTACAAAACTACATGCTATCCTTCAGTTACATTTAGGAAGTTCGAGCCGCTACCCTTAACGTCCTGCGATGCAGAGAGACGGTTCTGGTATAAAGATTTTTCCTGCAAAGGTACGAAGAAGCTTTAAATTTCTAATCGACCATTCCCAAAAATATGGCGCCTAAATGTTTAACCACAATCCATTGCTAACCTAACATCTCTAAAAGAAACTGGAGGAAGGTAGCAGTTGATAAAATCTTCCTTGTACTAACAAGTCACAACACTGTGTGTGTCAAATTTGAGGTTTACAGAAATTTTGAATAAGTGTTTTTTTGTGGCCAATCTAGGACGATTAGGCGCTGGGAATTGTGGGTAAATAAACAAGTTGCCATCTTTTGGCTAATCGTGGATTTGTCACTGAAAACTTCAACACTTTCAAAACTCCTAACAACGACAAAGTTGTCGCAAATTTTTACTGTTCTTATTATTTATTTTTATTATTAGAAATTTGCCGACGGGGACGGGGGTTAATTAACAGAGCAGGACTCCAATAACAGTTCCCGAAATAAACTACTATTATAATACAAACAAATAAAACAAATGTTTTTTTTTATCAAAACAATTCTGACTGAAATCCACCTGTTTTGCTGTTCTGAGGTTTTTCCATTTCAGCATAAGCGATCGATCACTGCTTTAACAAATATATCGCTTGGAAAGAAGATAGGTCTCGGTCAGGAAGCCGACCGACGAGGGTAGATGGCTAGCCTGTAGTACATGTTCGCTGATGATATAGGGACAGCCAGTAAAACGGTACTAAGGCCTCACGGGTCAGAAGGAACTAAAGCCTGTACTGGATCCTAATAATCAGTACTGTTGAACCTACATGATAATGATATAGAGACAGCCAGTAAAATGGTACTAAGGCCTCACGGGTCAGAAGGAACTAAGGCTGTACCGAACCCTAATAATCAGTACTGTTGAACCTACATGTTAATGATATAGAGACAGCCAGTAAAATGGCACTAAGGCCTCATGGGTCAGAAGGAACTAAGCCTGTACTGGATCCTAATAATCAATACTGTTGAACCTACATGTTAATGATATAGAGACAGCCAGTAAAATGGCACTAAGGCCTCACGGGTCAGAAGGAACTAAGCCTGTACTGGATCCTAATAATCAATACTGTTGAACCTACATGATAATGATATAGAGACAGCCAGTAAAATGGTACTAAGGCCTCACGGGTCAGAAGGAACTAAGGCTGTACCGAACCCTAATAATCAGTACTGTTGAACCTACATGTTAATGATATAGAGACAGACAGTAAAATGGCACTGAGGCCTTACGGGCCAGAAGGAACTAAGCCTGTGGTGTACCCTAAATAGTAGGAGCCGGAGTGCTAACAACCGTAGATAGCCCGCACGCGCAAACTGGTTTTACATCGCCAGAGTCTTATCCCACAAGCTTTAAGCGCACATTCTCGTAAGGAGATAAGTTTATATATATATATAGGACGTTTGGAAACAACTAGTAAAGTTGAGAGAAAAAGAAGCTTGTGGCAGCAAGAAAAATAATTTCACAGTTTTTACCCATGATTAAAAATGCTTGCATCATTCATTAAGACAAACAATGTTTCTAAGCAATAAACAACCTCAAATTGACCACGTTCATACGTTGACTATACCAAAATAAAGAAGACAAGACTAGAAGTAACTTTTTGTACTTTATCTATGCTGAGATTGACTTAAACTTGTCAAACATCTCTAGGGAAGCAATCCGGGTCGTGGTATAAGCGACACAAGCATAGTAATAAATCATTATATCCTGGAAACCGTTACATGTTTGGTACAGACGAGACAATAAGAGTGTTGTACAGCGAGAGCGGGTTGATAGCTGGCCTTCAGGCAACGGTAAGGACTTCAGAGCTAGATTATTAGCTTTTACAAAAGACCTGCTTAATGAAAATAGCGGTAAATAGTTCTATCAAAATATTTTATGGTTCCAGAGGTATTAAGATATTAACATTTCATGTTTTCAAATGATGACATCAGATACGCGCTGGACAGGCAAACTCTCAATTTTCTAAAATTTGTTGCCGTTACCCATAACCTTTGGATGATGTATCTCGAAGTATTCTTCAGAATAATTACTTATTTTCGTTGTCATGGCAACAAACTTAGTTCCAGGCTCCAAACGAGAATTTCTGATTTAAATGGGATATTTTCAACAAATCAGCAGTTTTGCAGCATATCAAAACATCATTTCTATTCTTAACTTAGAAAAGAAAAAAAAACCCCAAAATTTGGTTTAATTGCCTCGGTGAAAGTTCTTCGAATTACAAAAAAATTGTTTTTTTTCAAATGGGGTCATGGAGCCGAGTTTGTTGTCATGACAATCAAAGTTGTTTTGATTCTGAAGAAAACACAGAGATACATCATCAGTGCCATTTCGGCTTAAACCCATCCAAAGGTTATGGAATGGCAGCAGATTTAAAAAAATCAAAAACTTGCACGTCCAACAACTGACGTCATCAGTTTAAATTGATAAATGTTTTAAAATATCTCGAGAACCATAACAGATTTTGATAAAACTTTTTTCACCGCTGTTCCTGATTTAGAAAGGTCTTTTCGCTAACATAACAAAATATTTCATATCATAGGTACTTGAAGCCTCTTCCGTGAGGGTAGGGGACTGAAAAGTCGATATGTTTGAATGAATGAATGAATGAATGAATGATTGGTTAGATGAAGGAATGAATGGTTGAATGGATAGATGAATGAATGAGCAACGATTAAACATTATAATTAATGGTTGAATGAATTCATGATTAAATGAATAAATATTTGAGTGAGTGGATGAAGGGATAAATGATCGAAGAAACTTCATAATATATGAAAGTGAGTTGTACCCACAGATTCCAGCACCTCCGAAAGGACAGCAACATTCGTTAATTCCGCCCTGGGCGGTTAAAGATAAGAACAAAGACCTGTTATTCACCGCCTACTTCAGAGATCCGAACAAAGTGTGTGACAAACGTCACGCCATGCACGAGCTTATTGGTGACCGCCTGTGGATTCTTATCAGCGACAGAAAGCAAAGCAAATCGTTCCTACAGATTCCTCTTGAGAGAAAGTACTTGAAAGGAACAAAGTGGGTGGAAGGAAGTTGCTTTCCAAAGATGGGTCAGTAGAGTTGATTCTTCTTGATCTTATTATTTCTAAAGCAAAGAAAAATCATGATCACATGGATGGAGTCAGTGTACAAAGAATAGCGTAATTTAAGTTTGCATAATGTATATCGATTTTGATATGAACTATGTTTGTTTTTTTTAAATTAGAGTCTAGATATTAACTTGGAACCTTCTTAAGTTTAAAGTTCAGATTTGGATTCTCAGTGAGACTGAGATTCGTAAAATGTTGTTTAAGTCAGATTTGGGTGGAGGTTCGATTCTACTTCGATCAACTGGTACACAACAAGAAAGTTCCAAAATTGCTTGAGACTATTTTTTCTCTCCTAAAAGCACATTTAGGATTATTCTTTTAAAATTCGAGTAGATGTTATAATATCCAAGTTCAAAATCACTGTTACGGAAAACTGGAAGTCGGAAATCAGAAATCGGAAGTCGGATGGCCCATCTCGGCCATCGCAGAAAATTCTTCAGCGATAAGCTTTATGTTATAACCTTGCAGCATTTAACAGCATCTAAATTATCCTTAATGTAACTGTAGAAAATAAGTTGATTGAAAAAGATAATAGGAAATATATGAAATTTGGTTGTCCATCGATGATGAAGTAAAAAATTCTCCCAAACTACTCATAGAAGTATAAAGGACCTGAGTTTGGAAAATATTGTGTTGAGCACTCCTAAGTGAAAGGCTCAAACCAAACAACAGTGGCTTAAATCTTTAGTTGCAACAACAATTAATGCTGGAGATAACCACATGCTGTACTCTTAGGAGTTCACTACTGGTACAACATCTCTCAAAATATGGATTGCAAGGACTTTTACCCAGTCTTCTTGCTGTACAGCAAACAAGACGGTCGTCTAAAGGCGTTTGGTTGGTCGTTTGGAACTTATCTCTATGGTGACCGCTGGGAACACCCGGCTGGCGAAAAAATTGAGGTAGACTAAAAAGTACATAATAAAGTGTAGGCTAGTATGTAACGAAATCAGGACGAATGTTTCTATTACTATCATCACCATCATCACCATCACCATCACCATCACCATCACCATCACCATCACCATCACCATCACCATCACCATCACCATCACC
>JAOBRD021120434.1:0-11026 GCA_027575215.2 Hydrozoanthus sils | reverse complement strand
CTGTATTATAAAAATTTCTTAAAAACAAGATCCCTTTATTATCCCGCAAAATTTAAATATTATAGAAACAAAATTAAACATTTGTTAAGTGTAAGCAAAAGAAACTATTATAATGCATATTTTCACTCAAATCAAAGAGATCCCAAAAGAATGTGGAATGGAATAAAGAGAATTATAATTCATAAATCTAAAGTCAATCGCATACCATAAGATAAGCCACAACAACGAAGCAATAACAGACCCGAAGGGAATTGCTAATATATTCAACGAGTACTTCGCAAATGTTGTAAATGAGCTTGCTCGCTCTATACCAATCAACAAAATATCCGCTACTCAATTTCTAAGTCCCCAACTACATAATGGTTTTTATCTTTACCCAACTTCAGCATCTGAAATCGAAGATGAAATAGCAAAACTGAAGGATTCGAAAGCTTCAGGACCTTTTAGTATACAGACAAAGATTCTCAAGCTAGTAAAGTCAGTATTATCAAACCTTTAGAGGTTCTATTTAACAGTTCTTTCGCTACAAGTGTTGTTCCAGATAAATTTAAATTAGCCAAAGTTTTTAGCCTACCTTCAAAAATGGCTCAGAAAATAATTTAAGCAGTTATCGCCCAATTTCGTTATTATCAATCTTTGATAGAATCTTAGAGAAACTTATGTATAACAGACTTATACCGTTTATTGAGAAACATGACCTAATATATAATAAGCAATTCGGTTTTCGCGCCCGTTACTCCACTGACCACGCAGTTCTTAGTATAATTGTTGACAAAATTAAAAATGCAATTGAAAGAAGAGAATTTTGCTCAGATGTGATATCGAACTGGGGCAGCATGTCCATTCCTGGCTCTGCGCTTGATAAGCCAAACTTCGTTCTCTTTCATCCTCCCCAAAAGAAAATTCAAGCTTCAATTAAACTTTTCATAAACAATATGTCCGTAACAGAAAAGACAGTATGTATCAAGTATCTTGGAATCATGCTTGATTCCAATCTTAACTGGAAAGAAACTAATGCAAACAGTCTCGACTAAAATTAAAAGAAGCATTGGTGTTCCATCTAAACTCCGTTACTATGTAAATCTTTAAGTTTTAACTGATCTCTATTACTGTTTGGTATATCCATTTTTAATCCATGGTATTATTGTATGGGGTAATAAGTACACTACAAAAACGTGCCATCAGAATGATAACTTTTTCAAAAGTAGATGATCATTCTAGCCCACTATTCAAACGGACTAATATTCTCAAACTTTTTAATCTTGTGCAATTTTAAATAAGTATTTTTATGTACAAATTCCATCGTAACCTACTACCTAAAGTATTTGACGACTATTTTCTTTCAATCAAGAAAATACATAATTATAATACAAGACTCTCTTCTATGCAGGCCTATGTCATGCCAAAAGCGCGAACTAATTATGGTATCTTTAGCATAAAGTTTGCTGGAGCTAAAGTTTGGAATTCACTCGATGCTGACTTAAAATCTCTATCCATAAAATCCTTCAAAGCCAGACTGAAAGAAAACTTCATCATTAACTACTAGCAAAGCTACGAATAGCAATATTAATGCATTTAAGTACATCATTTTTCTTCCTTTCCTGATATCATCAACAATCATTGCAGTCCTTTTTCCTTTTTTGTTTTTATTATTATTTTTTTCCGTTTCTTATGTTGTGTCCATGAGTTAATTTGTCTAATCTATTCATCTTTTTCCCCCGATCTTAATCTATTCAATATAAATAGAGTTCTGGTTGACTGGCTTGTTTAGCCCTCATGGTTATTCCAGCCAACCAGCACCTTCCTTCTTTAAAATCAATTTATTTAAAAACATGTAAACTACCAAGATTAGGGTGAAATAAAGTATTGTTGTTGTTGTTGTTGTTGTTGTTGTTGTTACATTTAAATGGCCTGTCTTTTGTGCGTGTTCCGCCAGGCAGACTTCTTATTCTCCAATATCAATAATATTGATATTATTAAAATGGCTAATATTTAGTAATATATCCTCATATAACCAGTTTTAAATTAAATGTAAATGTACCCTTGGAAACGGTTCCTCCTGATGTGAGAAATTCAGATGCTCAGTATATTTCATTAAAGGTTTAATGGGTTTTAAAGATTGCCATCCCTTCTTCTCTATGCACGGCGTAATTTGTGCCTCGAACATTAACAAGGGTGGACGCGTAAAAAAAGAAGTCCAGAGTGAAATTTTCGAGTTTCGGAAAATAAGTTTTGTAGCTGAAACAATTTACCCTTTTTCCCGAACCAGAAACTTTTAAAAGCTGTTACACAGCTGCACAAGTGAGATTGACGTAAACAGTGCTGTATTTGGTAAATAATCCGTCAGTGACAAAGTAAAGCAAAATCAAACAATAATCCATCCATCACACTGAAGATCAGCCCAGTCAGCAGAGAAGACCTCAAGACAGACTCGGCGAGCAAACTGACCTTTGCCAGTGCATTTTGGGAAGAACATTTTCCAGTCCTGTTGCAAGGCAAACTATTCCTTTAAAGATTAAAAAGTCTTTGCCTGTAATAATCGAGGTTCGCCGGATATATATGTCAAAAATCGAAAATCGAAAATTTTGGCTGATCGACAAGTCTTCGAGAAAATGACACTAGCGATAAGAGAAATCTATTGCTATGAAAAATGGCGAAAATCATGTTTCATTCTTACTTGAAATATACTTTTGATATAGTATAAAAGCCTGTCTTCCAACTTTCGGCTTCAAAATTTTACCAGAGTAAAAGTTATTTTCACCAAACGTTCTTTCCAGTGCCAATAACCCAGGACAAAATCTTTGGAACACTTCATCAATTTCGTTATACCCCCCCCCCCCTAATACTCCCATTTCAATGTTGCAAAGTTTCCTAGCCAATGCAACAAATAACAAAAAGTTAATTCGACATTGTAAAGGGGAGAAGTGGTACTAACTAAGATAGTTTGCGATTCTTATAATTTGTTACTAGTTGGAGTTGGAACCTTGCATAAACGGCCACTAAAAAGGAAAACTGACCCAAGTTTTTCTGTCCAGGATTGAAGCATCTTCAAAACTTAAACATGAATTAGACAATTTTATATGCGGCCGACAGAATTGACGTTCTACTATAACTCTTACTAAAACCTTTTTGACCGCTGCTCACTATATTCCAATATGGATCTTTAACTTTGCAGAAGCGTTATAAATACATGGGATTGATTGATTGAAACCTTTTTGTATTAGATGTACATGTATATTTTTGTTTGGTAATTTTTTCTTTGTTTTTTTTTACAGAATTCCTATGAAACAATCTTTGATACCAACGATCTTCTTGCTCTAAATCGTGCTGGCAATGCCCTGCACATGAGCTAGTATTCGTTATGGCTGCAATCTCCGGAGTAAAAGTAAATAACCATTCTTTTAAAGAAGTTGTTTCCCTTTATATTCTTACAACTGTGCTATTTTCTCACTGGTATTTTGCTAACTACAAATATACAAACCATTACCACTCGTACTTGAGAACTAAACCGAAAAGGGGTCCGCTGGAGAATCACTATAGGGGTTTTATTTCTTTCGCCCTTTTTTTACTTTCTTTAACCACTTTTCTCTTTTTATTTTTAATATGCTAAGGTTTTGCTTTTGCCTTTTGCTTTAACAATCGGGCCGTGGCTTTGGTAATTATAAAAGACGACTTTCTGTACACAAGTTGAGAAGTGCGAACAAGGTGTTGTACAGGACAGCAGATGATCCAGAGATGGAAACACGAGGAAAGTTTGAGCGATTCAACTTATCTCCGCAGCTCTTCAGCACTTTTAGTTGTTAGTTCTATTGCAATCAACATGACAGGATAACTCAGGATAACAGCTGTGTACCGAATGATGAAAACTAACTGTAATTTAATCTAAGAATTTAATTCAACGTGTTCATACGGTTGGTGATCACTTTGATAGCTGCATTTATAAAAAACATGCGAAAAGATTCTTTCGCGCGACAAATACCCCTGGAATTGCTTTTATGCACACATATTTCATGACAGCCTGTTCATAACTGGTCATTTAAAGAGAACCGCTTGTTAACCCAAGGGTGTTAAATATTGGCCTACGCGCGCGGTGAAGGTTTATGAAAACGAATGACACAGTGCTGCGCAAACGTCCGACTTGAATTGAAGTGTACAGTTCTATCTATTGCCAGATGATATTCGCTGTTAGAAACAGAATGCTGTTTGAAAAGAACCCGCCTTGAAATTCTGCTTTGTTCCTTTATTGTGAAACTTTGCTTCGTTATAAACAAGCAAAGCTGCAAAGCGTTATTCAAATCAGCCATGCATCTTGTTCTTCTTGACATGGAGGTCCTAGCTTAGATTTTCCCTTCAGATCTTATGTTTTCACGAGGATAAAGAAAATGATAAACATAACGAATTTTTTCTTATCATTAAAAACGTTTTGTTAGTTCACCTTTTGGTGTTTTGAAGACTGATTCCATTTACCAGTTGCGTGCCGGCAGACACCCAAAAACGGAAAATCTCGGGGTTTACGACTCCACTGGCTAATGACGTGTTTTATATTATTTGCATCGTGGTTTCTATTACAATTTTAAAATAGAAAATTAGATTAATTAATCTTTAGAGCTGATAACAACGCTCAAGACTTTACAGAATTTCGATGTGTGTTAACGGACCCCGAAATTGTGTCTGTGCAAACATTTTAATTTTACGATAAAATGGTGTCTTGGAGATGCCGAAATTTCGGTTAGTCTCTGTATTTTCTCGTACGTGTAAATCTCGAGTCATTAAAATTTTAATGAGCTTCTCAAGGTTACCCTGCAACACGGTGTATCCAAATGGTAGGTTAAGAGACTATATCTGCGTTATTGAAACTGGTCGGAACTTTAAATAATAAATAATCATAGTTTGTTTGAAAACTTCAAACTCTTCCTGTAGCTTAACAAATATGTCGTAAACGAAAAATTAAACTATTTACATATCATAAATGGCTAAAAATCTTAAACAATTAGCATGGAAAAAAATAAAAAGCATAAAAATAAGTTTGAGTATAAAATGTCTTGAAATTGTGGAAAAAGTTTAACGGTTAAACGCCATTTCCTTCGAATGCCTGTTCAAACATCAAAAGCTTGAGAATGGTTGTTATCTCAGAAAGCGTTGCTGCTTTTAAGAAAAGTTTGTTAATGTTTACACCAAACAAAACGTTATCATGGTCCAACATTTGGTTGAGTTAGGCTCAGGCGGGATAATTTAATAACGCTTTCTTTAACATCTAATCGATATTGTGGCTTAGTTTAATACGAAACAATAATATTTCATTCACCCCAAAAGCAACCTAAGGAGCACCCTACTACGCTACAGTTAAAAACCACTGATTAGTTTTTGAAAAAACTTTTATTCCAAGAAAAAAAAGTATATGAAAAGTTAAAGGGTCAGCAAGTTTGCAATAGAAATCAAGGGTTGTCTGAATGTTTCGGCCCCATAAATAAACAGATTTTGCCTAACCAACTGGCCGGCTGCTAAAATTACACATTTAGCTAAATCCTTTTCAAGCCTAAGTGGTTGATAAGGCTGGCGCTTGTTATCTCCGGTTTTTTGCAGTGTTAAGTGGATGAGAGTCTTTGACTCTCCCTGGACAGGACACTAATCTATCGCAGGTTAGCTCCCAGCAGAACTGGTACTCATGCATGATAAAGCTGACAGAGGCGACTTGGAAAAAGTCAGCTCAAGGACACAGCACATTGGTCTGACCGGGGCGCGAGATTACAAGTCGATCACGCCAACCGCTCGGCCACTGCACCGCCGACAAAAAAAACACTTTTACAACTGGCAAAATTAGAAGTTAGTTCGTAACAAAAATTGTGTTCCTGTATTCGATACTAGTTTGTAATTCTCTTAGCGCGGATTATTCACAAACAAGAGATTAAAAACACTACATTTAAAAAATAGAACTGCCGAGTTTTTTGTCTGAAATAGCAAACGGATTTACGTCAAAACAGCTGTTGATCTGTTTAACTTATAAAACGGTAAAAGGCTTTCAATGAAATGAAAATTTGTTAAAAAGCTTTGTAAAGTCGTCTATGAATACTTTGCTTAGCTTTGTATACGATTGTACCTAACGAGCACTGCCATATGTGTATTTTTATAAATTAGGTAGATCGTATGGTGGAATCGTCCAACCTGGACTTTAGTCCTAAGATGGACTGTTGTTTGATGTTGTCGACTAAAGCAAGCAATCTTAAAAGATGGTGTGGTACAGACAAGTTAGTTATCAAGAAAACGTCTATATAACGTTTTTGTCTAATTATCTAGAAAATTATTTATACCTGCATTCGACTATAACTGTAACTATCTCGCCATAAAAACAAATATCATGAGAGAAAATCGGCCGAAAACCATGCTTAGCTTGCTCAGTTCAGTCACTTACATCAAACAACAGTCCTTCCTTCTCAGGACTACACTAACGGCTTGACGACCTCACCATACCATCTACTTGGTTTATAAAAACACAAATATGGCTCGTTAGGTACAATCATATAAAGCTATACACTTTGCAAAGATTTTTGGCATATTTTTGTGGAATTCATGAAACTCTTAAACGGAGACAACTGTCAAATTGATAAACAAACACGCTATTTTCCTGTTCCTTCTGCCGGAGTAATTGATCTTTTATACGATAATATTCACAATCCGCCGCTACCTTTGCGCTCAATAGTTTAAACAAATAACTAACAACTTTAATTTCAAAGACTGGTGTATGCATTATGCCGTTTTAAGACTAACTGAAACCAGAAAGCCAATGGCCTGTTTACGTTTTCGATAGGCTTAAGATGGTGTGGTACAGAGAAGTTAATTACCAAAAGTATGCTGAGCGTTTTTGTCTATATTTGGGGAAGTATTAATTATACTAGTTGGTCTTTAAGGTCGGCCAACTATCTCGCCATAAAAACAAATAAAATGAGAGGAAATCCACCGAAATCCAATGTTTACTTTAGACTGATAAGTGCACATGCATTTTGAACTGCTCAAAAATTTCATATAAAATTATCTTCTCATATATGAACATTTTGTTACATCAATATCTTAAGAATCTTGCCACAAAGAAAAGAACTTTGTACAAGCGCATTGGGCTTGCTCCACTTTAACAATTTCAAATTGATGCATCAATTGCTTGTAGATCGTCATCTTCAAGTTTTCTTAATGTCTTTGAAATTAAAAGCTGGTTCAAACTCCCAATGTTGCTTCCAAAAAAATCTCTTCATAAGTTCTGCAAAATATGAGGAAACTCCATGTTTTTGCTGTCGCCCACGTAGAAATTTTGTTATGATAAATCATTCTGATGTTACTTGAAGCCTTACGAAGATAATCTAAAAAGAAAATAGCTTAATTCCACCTGAGAAATAAACGTATATTCGTTGTTGTGTGGCGGTTGAACCAATGAATGGAAGTTACATAAGGAATCCATTTTTTTTCACCAATGGATTAGAAACAATTTGAAATCTGATAAGAACACAGAGGAAAGGAATTTTTTTCCATTGTAAAAATTTTTAGTTGAACAAGAACATTTCTAGGAGCGTTTGAATGCTTCCAAGTTCAAGAAAGAACAGAGTATTTCTTCCGACAATGCAAACTGTGGTTTGATAACTTTAAGTTAAGGAGACAGAAAAATAGTTTAGCTATATAAAAATAAAAAAAACTTCGACAAAGTTTTCTAAATTAACGCGTAGATTACGAATAATCGCTATTAGTAGAAACCAACGCGTCGGTATTTCTGCCAATGAGATGACACATTCGATGTTTCTGCCAATGGAATCACGCAGTCGGTATTTCTGCCAATGAAATCACGCGTTGGTGTTTCTGCCAGTGAGAAGACGCGTCGGTGTTTCTGTCAATGAGATGACGCGTCAGTATTTCTGTCAATGAGATGACACGGTCGGTATTTCTTTTGTTAAATACTATGTATATGGAAAACAAACCGGCTAATAGACAAATATAAAAAGACTCCATCCATCGCACTAAGGATCACCTCATTCAGCAAAGCAGAACTCGAGACAGGTTCATCAGCGAACATTAGACCCTTCTCAATCGTTTTCAGGATCGAAGAAGACTTTTAGTCCCTTTGCAAGGTAATCTGTTTATTCCTTTGAAAGTTAAACAAACTATCGACACGAAAAAGGTAGCGCGTGAAGATGTTTGAATGAAGCATGTAGAAGGCCCATAGTGTTTTCCTTTTCTTTCAATTAGTTCTTTAATAAACTGGAAGAGTCTGTCTTAGAACTTCCGAGTTCAATTCTCGTCAGAGCAAAAGGAACTCTCACCAAACGTTCTTTCTATTATCCCAAACTTGAACCACGAACTGAAAAGAGCCGATTACAGGGTTGATGACACAGAATTCTATCATATTTCTTACTTAAACTGTTTTGATAGCGTAGCCTTTATTTTTTCAGTGTGGCTCTTTAGCTTTGCAGGTTCATTTATAAGATATCCATGTATACATACATTATTTATTTGTTTAAACTTTCTTGCATTATTTTCTTGACAGGATAACTATGAAACAATCTTTGATACCAACGATCTTGTTCCTCTTAATCGTGCTAGCGATGCCACAAGAGCCAGAAGCATTCGGCTGTAAATTTCGACAGGTAAATACTTATGAAGAAATTGCTTCCCATGTTCGATCTTACCACTCTTTTATCTTCACTGTTTCTTGCTCATTGTACACAACTGTCACAAGCGATAACTCTCACTCCAGTTAACGGGTAGAGAACTTTTATTAATCTGTTTTTTCTTTCTTTCTTTCTTTCTTTCGCCGCTTTCTTTCTTTCTTTCGCCACTTTTTTCTTTCTTTCGCCACTTTCTTTCTTTCTTTCGCCACTTTCTTTCTTTCTTTCTTTCGCCACTTTTTTCCTTTTGCCCCTTTCTTTCTTTCTTTCTTTCGCCACTTTCTTTATTTCTTCCTTTCTTTCTTTTGCCACTTTCTTTGGCCACTTTCTTTCGCCACTTTCTTTCTTCCTTTGGCCACTTTCTTTCTTTTGCACTTTCTTTCGCCACTTTCTTTCATTCCTTCGCCACTTTCTTTCTTTCCCTCTTTCTTTCTTTTGCAACTTTTGTTGGTCATTTTGTTTCGCCACTTTCTTTCGCACGCCTCTTTTTTCTTTCTTTCATTCTTTCTTTTGACTTGTTTCATGCAAGGTTTTTATTCTGTCTTTTACTTTAGTCTATCCATTGTAAAAGGGCACACAAGATGAGAAGTGCGAACAAGGTGTTTTACAGGACAGCAGTTGATCCAGAGGTGGAAACAAGGTCAAAGTTTGGGCGATTCAACTTATCTCCGTAGCTCTTCAACACTTTTAGTTGTTAGTTGTGTTGTGATGCATGTGACAAGATAACTCAGAATAAAGCAGTGTATCAAAAGGTGGCAACGATTAAGAAATAAGATTTAATGTGTTCGCATCGGTTTGCCAAAACTTTAATAACTGTGTTCGTTTTGACAACTTTGATGAGAAAACTAACATCCTCAAAGAGACTTTCGCGCGACTTCAATGCCATTTTTAGCATCATGCCGACTTTCTCAGTAAGTAGCTAGTCGTGGTGGTAGAGGCGATTGACGAGAAATCCATTGGGATATTGCGATCAACATGACAAAATAACTAAAAAAGCAGTGTATCAAACGATGGGAACTAATATTAAATGACCGAGTCTGTAAGACATGTTCATGTGATTGGTGATCTTTTTGGTGACACTGAAAACGTGGCTAAAAAAATCTCCTAATGAGTATCTGTTGTTCGGCACTGCTACTGGAATTTAGAAATATTTCATGTAGCAACTTTTTTATTCCAATCCAAAACTCGTTTCACTTTTTAGCTTAGGTTTTTAAGGGAAGCCTCACATGTCGATTTTGCCCACAAGAAACGTCAATTTTACGTTTCCCTCGAGACCCCTCCCCCCCCTCCCCCTTAGAAACGTCGAAATAGTTTATCAATAGAACATTGTAAAGGTACTACGATTTTATTTAAAATGTCTTCGCTAAAGTTTCCATCAAAGTCATTCATTTTTATCATTAAATGCTTCGATGAAGATTTGATTCCGCTCAAACGTCTGCAAGTCTTCAAATTTAGGGAAAATGTCAAAACAATGGTACTTCCTAGGAACCCAATTTAGGGAGGTGGGGTATTATGTTCCGCCACCCACCACCATTTTTGCAAAAAGGTTGAATTTCAGGAGCAAATATCATGTTCAACAAAATAGATATTGTTAAAGTGCTTGCACCAACACCTTCCTTGTGGAGAGAGGAGTCCATAAAACACTAGAAACCAATACCGCTAAATCAGGTTTTGAGAAATTGAGCTATGAAAAAGTGGAGGGGGGGTGGGTAGGGGGTCTGTGCCGCCACCCACAACCTCCCCCGAAAAAATTGGGTTCCTTAAAAATACTATTGTTTTGACTTCTTCCCTTACAAGAAAAAAACAGTAATCGTCCAACTTATGATCGAACGCAATAAGTAACAAAATATAGAACACATTCTGGAGAAAAAAGTCAAATCAGCTGTTAGCAGTGACTGCCGGCGAGCTAAACAGAAATGAATGAGGTTGTGGCTAATTTCATCGATTTCTTGGCTCGCTGTGAATACTTGATATTGAGTTTTTGAAATTAAAATTATAATTTCAAATCGAACAGTGCATAAATACTATTTTAAAAAAACGCATAAAGAAAACCCAGCGGCGAGCAAGTCTTGACAGTGATGAAAGTGTAACAAAATTATCAAAGATACTACTTTCTCGCAATTTTGATATCTGCATGTATATCGCTGCCTTAATTATAAGCTGTAGTCAAATCGTAAGTAAACACAAAGAAAATCTTTTGTCTGATCCCAAACTATTATATAAACAACATAAATTTTGTGAAAACTGACCAATGAGCATAAGGCAAAAGTTTTATATCCCTTTCCAAAATGTTTTCAAAATTTCCAGAATTTTTAAACAAAAATATCGAATTTACCCACGACGTCTCACAGAGAACATCACTGCCGCAAAATCCCCCCCCC
>JAOBRD021120327.1:0-11027 GCA_027575215.2 Hydrozoanthus sils | reverse complement strand
AGTTCATGCTGGCAGGTATAAACATTTGTGAGCTTAAGCAACAAGGACAACAACGGCAGAAAACAATATTGAATACAATAGCTCCAGGTTGGAATGCCCTGTGGTATTTGCCCTCACGCCGTCGTCATAAAAATTACAACAAAACAAGAACGGCCTACATATAATTTCATCAATCAATTTCTTCATTCACCGTTAAGAAAAACGGTTTCATCTTTTTCTATTCAGAAAACGTCACTCGAGCAAAAAAGAAAGCAATTTAGTCTTGTTCGTTTATTAAGTCCTTTTAAAATATTTTTAAAATATTATAAAACATAAAAGTATTTGATGCGTTTTACATTTACCATACTCGGAAAATATATTAAGCTCTTGCCGTCTCAAATACAGAGTGTCATTTCCATTAGTTTAACGAAATCCCTAGTAGCCGTATGTATTTAAGTGCAATAGAAAACATTTCCCGTGCATTGTAATTTTTTATTGAACAATTGGGGATGTTTGGAGAATCGATAAAAAATTTGAGGTCACGAGCCGTCCGCGGCAGTTTCTTATAATTTGTTTTTTTATTTGATATTTATTCTTTGTCCAAGTAAAGAAACTGATTAAAATTTTAGTTTCAGTTTTGTAATTTGTACTAGAACGGACTATCCGGGTCTATCCGTATGTGTATTTACAACCCAATTGCATCACAAAACGGTTCAGTTCTCCAGTGAAATTAAAGGTCAATCTGGATCAAGATATGCTTTGGAAGAAAGCTCTTGTATTTGGTCGAGACCATTAATAAGTCAATGTATGGAAATAAAAATAAGACTTTATGGTCGGGTGGGGATACTAAACAATTATTTATTTCTATTTGCCCTCATCGGCTCTAGCTAGAACCTTATCAGAAAACTTTGAAACTTATAGCTAAATATGTAGATCATCATAATTCGGTGTTAAAGTAGAAATTCCTTTTTTTACTGTAGCTTTGATGTTTTTCGTAGATGCTCATGTTGAAGGAGTAAAGTGTTTGATTGAATGGGTCAACGCTAAAGGTAAAAATGGATGTACGGCCTCACCTGTTGTTGTGAAGGAGATAAAACAGTATATTGAAATCTGCCTGTTTGGAACCAAAGCAGGGGCAATTGCTGCAAACCATATCTTTGAGTCTGGAGACCGTAGCAAAGACGTTTCACAAGAGTACATAGCACAGTACCTTCAATTTTTCCACAGGTTTTACGCTTTGGAGATGAATAACGATTCCAAGTGTAACATTCACACAGACCGCTACATTACAATGAACGGATTTTTTAGAGGACTACCATCGGTTGCCAAGATATCCAAAGTAAAAATTGATGAAATACTTCAGACAAAGCCACCTCCTACTGATTTAAAGAAGGAGGCGTGCGACCTCTTTGTTGTTAACCAGAAACCGCATCCAAATATCCTTCGTCTCTTTGCCTTCGACACTGTTAAGCAACCTTACCACATAATTACAGAATATATGGCCAATGGTACGGTTCAGAGTTACTTAAAAACCTGCTCGGAGAGTAGTTATGCACCAACGCAGCTTGACCTTATCAATATGTGTTTATGTGTAGCTGAAGGAGCGCGGTTCCTCAGTCACCAGGGTTTTGTCCACAGAGGCCTCAAGATAGGAAATATTTCACTTGGTAAGTATTGATTACCAAGTATAACTATATTTTAAATATCAGTGGTCGGTTTAAAAGCATACCATAGGGGAGGGGTTGGCGCAGTGGAAAGATCTCTGCTTCCCAATCCTGAAGTCACCAATTCGATCACCCGGCCTGGCCTTGGTCGAGGAATGAATAGTTGGGTGACCTTCTTTCCCGCCAAAGGCCACTCAGCTTTCCATCCCTCCGGGGTCGGTAAAGTGAGTACCAGCATACATGGATCGCTTTGAAACGGCTGCCTATTGCGCCTGTGCGTGCTTCCAGTACGCTGAAGGTAAAATGATCATTGTAAAGCGCCTTTGAGCGCTATATAAACGCACCACTTTACTTTTACTTTACTTTTTAAAAGAAATGGATAATTTGTATAAGAGACTGAGGAAAAACAACTTCTACTTGAATGAGAATGTAATTTGCTAGGGGAAGTTCATTTTTGGTGAATAACAACGTTATTACGTGTTTTAATTCCTATAACCTAAGAAAATAAAAGAAAGAGTTTTGATGCAATACATTGCTTCTTATTTTACATCAAATAACTATACAAAAGTAATATCAAGTAATTTTTGCTGAAACAGATAGAGAAAGTCTTTTTAACTTTCAGGAGAGGATGGCGTTTGTAAAGTGTCTAATATGGAGACGCTAAGACAAATGAAAGGAAGCGGTGCCGCTGCACTGCCAGAGTACGTATCTAAGGATGAGGATTATCCAGTTACCCATGCACCCCGTGAGTCCATCCAGGAAGGTAGATTCTCAACAAAATCGGATGTGCATGGTTTTGGTGTGCTAATGTGGGAGATGTTCACTTATGGTTGTGAAGCATTTAGCAGCACTGCCGATGGGGATTGTCTCCTTGCCGATCGAGACAAAATAAAACAACACGTAAGTTAGGCAAGTTAAGACAATGTTGTCATGTATTAGCTTTAACTCTGGATTTTAGCTAGATTATTAATATTGGTTTAGATTTTCAAAATAGTCGGAGATATTGAAAATCTGGGGTGGGGTTTAACTAGGTCTTACGCTGAATCGTTTGTCCTAAAAAAAACTTTACGCTGAGACTGGTTGCTCCAAACATTTATGATTGAATCACAAAATTAGAAGCACATTTTTTATGGTTGGTTGTAGATACTCAAAGGCAAAGTGCTCCCAAGGGAAAATTGTTTTCATGATGAAATTTATCTTCTCATGTTAAATTGCTGGACGACCGAACCATCAAAACGCTTTTCCTTTGACCAATTGATAAGTCATCTTGAGCGTCTCTTCTCGTCCTTCAGAGAAACAGGTATGTATAGCACACTGAAGTATTTCAAATCAGTGGCAGCTCATAATAGTCAAATGGGTATGAAAGAATAGTCAGCTTATACGTGTGATTTGTAGAGATGGTGAGTGTTTTTGGTTTTGTAGAGATGGCGAGTGTTTGAGTCCGGCTAAACAATTTTGAGTAAGAAACCTTATTGATCTGCTTCAGTCATCCAAACTATGTTAAAGATGATTAGCTTTATCTGATAACTGTGTGATGTGCTAGTATTAGTTAAAAAGAAATTGAGGAACTTTGTCTGCTTTGGAAACATATTCACACGAAAAGGGGCACCGAACAAGTACGCTGGGGAAAGATACATTGATAGTTTTCAAATTTTTTTCTTTTGTTAAGGTTTTTGATATATGTTTAAGTTCGTACAATCTATACGTCAAGTATTCGTCGGAAAAGTAAGATTGGTTAGAAATGCGATAATTTCCGAAGTCCCATTGTCACATCGATGACTCAATTTTTTTCATTGTTTTCTTTCTAGGGAAGAAGTACGCACCAGATTCTCCGCCTGTGATCAGATCGACTGAACAGGTAAACAGAACGGATAGTGAATCAGAGCAAAACGTTTTGGTTTTAAGATTGCAGGCGGTGTTTCTAATGTAAATGGTGCACACCTTAGTTTCCAACGGCTAACTAAAACCTTGCGCCGATTGATTTTTTATTTGTTAACAATTCTTAAAAAAATACTTTGCAAGTTGCATAAATGTGTGAATATAGTGCTGCGCGAGGAACAGAAAAGTGTAACAAAACTGAAAATTTAGCGAAAATCTGATTCTGCAAGGAAATGATTTCGCTTGCGTTTCTTTTTACCACTACTGTATAATTTATGGCGCCTTAATCAATCGGCCATCGAATCACCTACGTTTTCAATTAGCCTTAGAAGTGGTCAGATTGCCGGTGAGATCACCGGACCAGCATATATTTGCTAGTCAGTATCGTTTCTCTATAGCCAGTCGATTGGCAGTTCAACGGCAAAAAGATGTGGTGTAACGTAGGAACCTAACTACTACACAATTGAAAGGAAGGATCGTCAGTCTACTCATATTAACATACAATTTACAGTAGTTTCTGAGAAATATATAGAATAGATAACAATATATTTGTATGTTTGAAAGGTATATACATGCATATAGATATGATTACATACATCTGTATTTCTTGCAGCCTTTCCTTCAATATACGTCTAATTATGAAGAGATCCAAAACGAGAGCTCCTCAGTTGCTAATTCGGAGCAATCCACGTCTATCACAGCGTCAATTTCACCACTGAACGTCAACTATGAAGCCTTAGCCAACTCCAAAGGGGATGTTTCTGTAGCTTACATGGCCTTAAACGAAAAACATTGGAGCCAGTATCAATCTCTATATTTTGGACACAGCAATGGCACCCTCAAGCAAAGGCGTGCACCGTTTACATTAGCAAAACCGCCTGCATCAAGTACCAGTGCATTCCAAAACGGTTCTCAAACAAGGAAAATCATAAATGAAAGAGCAAATGAGGATAGGGCAAACTCAGTAGTTTCTCAAAAGGTGAGGTCATTGGGAGTACAAGTTTTACCCCAGGGACTGCAACCTCATCAAGCTTGTTCAACTTCCACAGTTGGCTTAAACAAACAGAAGGAGTTGAGTTCTGGTTCATTGTCAATTATTTCAGAAAAAAAGGTCTTTGGAGAGGAACTCTATGATGAAGTCCAAGCATCAAGTGTATTGGACTTCACCTGCTCGAAGGCAGCCATTGAGGTGAATCAAGCTTGTTCAACTTCCACAGTTGGCTTAAACAAACAGAAGGAGTTGAGTTCTGGTTCATTGTCAATTATTTCAGAAAAAAAGGTCTTTGGAGAGGAACTCTATGATGAAGTCCAAGCATCAAGTGTATTGGACTTCACCTGCTCGAAGGCAGCCATTGAGGTGAGAAATACTTTTTAACATATTGAAGACGTACTACCTCTTAAATATCACAATTAAAACTTGCTTATTTAAGAGCAGAGAACAAATTCCCTTGGTATTCCATCAGTGTCGCCGATACATTAAACTTCGTTGAAAGCGGTACAAAATGCTCCATTGTCGAAACTGAAAAAATGTTTTTTTTGTCAAGTTGTAATACAATACCCAATGTATTCTCTGGTTATTTTTATGCTTATTCTTATTATTCTTCTAAATTTGTATAAGCAAAGTATTCTGCCTTATTAGCATAGTAATGTATTTCAAAGTCATTTCCAAAACTGTACATCTTTGCTACTTCGATAAAAATGATTGAAACAACATTGCTCAAGTTCTTAATAGTTTCTTGTAAAATTGTGTGAGTAGAATATTCTGTCTTTGTACCGACAATAACTCTCCACAGTAGGCGCTTCTATTGATGAAAAAGAATCAAACAACTTATAAACACTTCCCAATAGTTTGGTTTAGTTGGAAGCTTAAAACCTCTTCGTTTCATAGGTGCTGATTGTACGTTCTCCTTTAACTAAAGTGTTTGCGTCTTCTCCAGCACTTGTTAAAGATAAAATCCATTAAAGTGTCTATGAAATGAAAAATTTTATTACCTCAGTGGATAGACCTTGCAAAATGAGAAATAGTGGTGAAAACATTTTGTCAAAATCTTTTATAGTTCTATAGAAACTAACATTATAGATGTTATCATCTGATGACGTGACACTTTGTTTACAGGCAAATTTGTATTTTTTTTTTAAAAAAAAATCTACTGCCAATCCACAATCTTTGGACGAATTTGAGCCAAACTTGGACCGATGGTCTATCTGCCTCGAGAAAAATCATGGATTGGCAGCAGATTTTTTTAAAAAATGCAAATCTATCTATAAACAAAGTGACATCATCTGTTGAAAACATAAATAGTAATATCTCGAGAACACTAAAATCTTTGACAAAATTTTTTCACCGCTGTTCCTCATTTAGCAAGGTATATCCATTGAGGTAATGCCTTTTTTTCGGTTTACCATGAGACACTGTACATCCCGGCGGCTCATGCAATCAACACCTAACTTTTTTATACAAAACAAAACATCATGAAGCTTTCAACTTATGGAAATACTAACGCACCTCTCGTAAAATGCCGTGACTTGAATTGTGGAGACAGTTTTTTTTCGCTGATTTTCAAAGATAGAATGACAGATAAAAACAATCTTCTAAATTTGCAAAAGAAATATGTTATGGGAAAGCTATGTTCGCCATCGGCGGTTTTATGTGTAACTGGAAAGGATATTTGCCTAGACTGTTTGACTGTTTTTTTTGGTGTTATCGTTTACAATCTTAAAAAGTATTTAGCAAATTTTTTAAATTAAGTCCTTCCATTTTGCAATTTATTTTTGTTGTATTTTTTTGTACGTACTCCTTCTTTTTAATTTCTTTTTTTATTTTCCGATCACGTACTTCTATTTTCAAGATTTTTTCCTTGTACTATTTTCTAGGTCTTAGACGGTGAATCAGAAACAGACCCTGGTTACTGTGAAAACGACGTTAATGACAAAAACTTCTATGAACCAATCAACGACGTCGTCAATACTGCAGGCAGAAGTGATGATAGACATTGTCCAGATTTTGTCAATAGTTCTAATCTCAAGCTCAAAGAAAAGGAAAGACGCGATTCAGGTTTGGGCTGCCAAGATGCTGCAGACTTAGATGAACATATCTACGAGACGGTGGACATTTTAAACACTACTCTACCAAATATCAAAAATTGAGGAATAATTTTGTAACGGCAAATTTGTTTGCTGCAGCAAATCAGTTACGAAATAAGGCATTAATGTACCTTTTTACTTTGCATTGGATTGTTAATAACGATAGGATGTATTTTTGAAAGAAAAAAAATTAGCTTGATTTTTGCCATTATCACTGCGTTTCATACCGGATTCGATTGCTTGTAGCAAAATTCTCCGGAGTTTTTTTTAACCTTTTATATGTTTTTCTAATCAATTTAAGAAAGAGATTTCTTTCACTTTTTAATCTGGGACAAACTCCAGCCAGAGGGTCAAAGAAAAGGAAAGACGCGATTCAGGTTTGGGTAGCCAAAAGGCTTATGCTGCAGACCTAGATGAACACATCTACGAGACAGTGAACAGTTGAAACATTACACTACCAAATATCAACAATTGAGAAATGATTTATAACGGGAATTTGACTTGTGCAGCAGATCAGCTGCGAATTTAGCCATTAATAGTGTCTTTTTATTTTAAATTGGATGTTAATAACGATATGATATATTTTTGAAAGGAAAAAAATGGTCTTAGCTTCTTTTCACCCAATTATCAATGTGTTTCATATCGGATTCAACTTGATTATTAGTAGAAAATTATTCAACGTTTTATAAGCTTTGACATGTGCTTCATTAGCTCCAGCTTAAGGTTCTTTTTGAAAAAAACAATAGATGCGCGGTAGCTTTGTAGAATGTTTGTATCTGCCTGCCCGTTCGGCTTAAACTCAAAGAAGTGTAAAGTTTACAACTTTAGAAACCATTCGTTTCAAGAAAAAAGTTGGTTAACCTGAAATATTCAAAGATATAGTTAGTGCGGCCGTGTATTAAAATAAGATCCGGAATTTTAGTTTGAGGAGGAGAATAGCCATTTTTCACTATACCTTTTTTTCACAAAGATTTGATACTTGCCAGTGTTGTGACAACAATGCGTGTCAAAACAGATTAAAAAAATTAAACCTAAATTCTAAAACTTGTATGTTTTTGACATTTGTCTGGAGAGTTCAAAGTAAGGAACAAGTAATGAAAAACCTCTTTTCGAAAAGAAGAAAGAGACAAATGATTCATTCCTCGTTATGGGAGTGGTCAGTAGAAAACAAACGGATCTTTTTATCATGCAAACAATTTTTCGAATGAAATTTGTTGTCTATAACGTTTACCCTTTCCTAGCAGGTCAGGTGATTTCGGGAGGGGTGGGATGGGGTTACGGAATCCAAAGTGTACTGTTGTCGTTGTAACTTTTAATTATTATATTAACTCATGATCAGAAAATGTCTTCAGCAATAACTGAGGACATTTTGTAGCAACAATTTGGTTTTTAGTCATTTGATATGTTACCCCATGTACAGAAAACGTCTTCAGCAATCACCGAGGACATTTTGAAGCATAGACAACCACTAGCTACTTATGGTTAAGTTTAACCTGGTATTAACAAAAATTGCTCAGCAATTACCAAGGACAATTTCCATGACTAATGCACCATGTTTGTATATAGAGTTACAAATCAATGGTTAGATATAAAAAAAATAACGACTTTGTTTTGTAAAATTTGCAATGAAATGTTAAGAAATGTAACAAATTTTCATCTGTGGCAAATAAATATTGAATTGATTGAAATTGAACTAATGTCTTCTGTTGTCATATTTGGTTAGATATTTCTCAAGGGAGGTTGTTATATTAACCAACAAACATTTTACTGGTGAATATTCTTCTATTCCTAATGAAATTTTGCTATCACATTGGTAAAAACAAGACCTTTTAGTCAAATATTTGCCAAAAATGCTAAAAGAGAATATTGGTATTTAAAAAGTTATGTGTTGTAATATTTTGATGTTTTTTTCTTTTTCTTTCTTTTACGTATTCTGACTCTCTTTTTTTAATTTTGAAACATTTTAACCCCGACAAAAGTAAACACAAGTGTTTTTGAATGAACAGGAGTAAATTATATGCGAACTGTTGCATTTTCCTGATGTGATAAGCAACACATTGCATAGAAAATTAGAAGCTAAGGTAGGCCACTTTAACTTTCAAATCTTGATTGTTGCTCGTGCCCAGGCCGTTAGGCCAGCATATGTCATAAAATGGCTTTCGAATCTATATGGCAGAGTTTCAGTGTGGTCATGTGGTTTATCACATTGTTTGTGAGCTACAAGCAACAACGCCATTTTGAATTCTGTTGAGATTTGGGCGTTGTTGAAGAAAAGTATGGAGAGTAATTTTGCTTCGTGGACGCTAAAAGTACACACGAATACATACGCCATTCGTGGTAGAAATGCCAAGCGAAAAAATGCCAAATGAACTCAAAGACACTCAGAGTATTATCAGAGAAAAAAATACAAATACAAAATGTTCAGTTGTGAACAGGAATTGTTTTGAGCACATAAAACGAAGAGAAAATATCGCGAAGATGTCAGTTGCCTTCTATAAGATACAACAAGGAAAATTTGACGAGCTTAAATCGCCATTTATCGAGTTAAGTCTTATATGTCTTACTATATTCTGTTTTATATTAGTGCTAAATATCAACTTAAAGTGTGCATCGTTCATTCCAACGGCCACTACAGCAATTACGTTTATAGTTGTTCTTTTATATTTAGCCTTGTATAAGTTGCTGATTGTACATGAATGTTTCATGACTATGACAAATGTTTGTGATATATTTGAGAAGGCTGAACTGCTATCCGTAATTACTTATCACAATTAAGACTCAGTTTTTATGGAGGAATGCAAGTTTCGTTATGTGAGTCACAAAAACAGATCTAATGCTAAATGTGATAGAGAACTGAACAGAATCCCGGTGAAACAATTGCAACGCGTTTTGCACAAAAGAAGAAAAGCAAGAAAAATCGTTCGCAATAACCTTGAATTCATTTAGCTATGTAAATAAATGTAATTTTTACCACGAAGAATTGAAGTCGTGTCCAAAAGTTTGTCAACGAAAAATTAAAGTAGTAAATGGAGAGCCCTTGGCATTTCACCAAGGTTGATGAGTAAACTATGGTGTCGAAAATAACTTTATACAAAACAAACAAGAGACTACTGAATTTAAAGTATAATTCAGGGCATTTAACTTTTCCTTGGCCATGGGACAAGTGAGATTTGAGTTCCACTTGTCCGAAGGAAATTTCACTTGTCCCATATATTGCTTAAGAAATATGTTACTTCTTAGAATTTTGCATAGAGTAAATAGGCATGAACATTAGAAATTACAAATGAAGAAGATCATACATTTTATTTCAAAAACAGATTTGATTCAAACGTTTCTGAACACAAATCTTAACAGCATGTGATTTCAAAGTTCAATAAAAGCCCGTCTATGATGACGGAATATCGAAAAAGGTGTGACAACAGTGTATGAGTATTCATTTTATAGGAAATGCGAGATGATTTAAATCGTCATTTGGTTAAGCGTTTACCGAGCAAAGCACGACATATTTACTCGGGCCGGTAGGCCACGAGGTAAGGGATGGCCTACGTTTTTATTTTTAGTTTGTTTTTTTTTTGGTGTAACATTATTGCATCCGAATATGCACGCCGGCGTAGTTTGGTCTGTTTTGAAGGCACGTGATCAGAGATTGCATCGGATTCCACTAAACTCAACCGGCCAAAGCGTGTTTGTTGGTGAGAAGAAGACATTTAGGCTTGGAAAAAATTGGTTTTCTTTACGATTTTATGGCCCTCGCAAAATATTGTCGCTTTTGAAGTGACGACAGACAAGCATATTGTTGTTCAAAGTCGAAGGTTTTATTTCGGAACGGTCCTTGCTTTGTCTTGTCAATCTTTGAGTGAGCCGTTGAGAAAGCTAGTGAACATATTAAGAGCATATTGAAAAATATTGAACTCAGAACAGTTTGAAACAAATATTGAAACAGCCTTGTTACTGAGATATTTTAAAACTAACTGCAACTGAACACCAATTTGTCCAGATGAAGATGACGAGAACAGCGAAGCTTGAAGTTAGAGAGTTGAAATCAAGAGCTTGAAGTCACAACACTGTGGGCGATCAATCTAGAGGTGAGACAAATTACAAATGTTATTAGTTTATAATATATTGAATACATTCGAGCTATGGTCACACATCTTTTCACAAAATTTTTTAATGAAGATTTTTTGTGATTTTACTTTCCATTTTTCTTACAGATTAACTTTTTTTAGACTTCCAAACTCAAACTTCAGCTATAAAACGTAAATACCCCACATTGATTGTTCACATTTTTCGTGTTTCACCTTGCACACATTCAATATCGAGATACATAAAAAATTATATTCAAACAGTTTGTGTTCACAAGGAAATACATATTCTAAGTTTACGCATAGAAAATATCATGTAGTAGTGAGGGGAGGGCGCACT
>JAOBRD021120217.1:0-11027 GCA_027575215.2 Hydrozoanthus sils | reverse complement strand
CCCCCCCCCCCCCCCCCCCCCCCCCCCCCCCCCCCCCCCCCCCCCCCCCCCCACACAAAGACTCACAACCGTGGAACGCAAACCAGAGGTCTAACCGGCTCCTGACGGACACCTTCGGGACCGACCTCAACTGGTCGTTTTAGAGAGGTGTCCGTCTTATAGAGACTTAGAATACAGTAAATGACTGAGGACTGGTAGGACAGGGCAGGGACCAAGATTTGGTGTCCGTTTTTAGAGGTGTCCGTCTTAACTGGGTGTTCATTTTAAGGGGATTGACTTATCTTTTAAGGCAAGTGTGAGCTAAAGTGATACATTGAGAGGTCCAAATATAAACAGCAACTATAACAAAGAGCTAATATAACAAACACTACTATCATTCAATCAATCAGCCATTCAGCTGGTTAATTTACTATAGGAAGACCAAAAAACGTAAATATGATCACATCACTCCAATTCTGCAAAAGATGCAGTGGCTTCTTGCCAAGTATAGAATAATGATTAAGATAACTTTCCCTACTTTTAAATCTTACAAGATCTTGCTCCAGATCTTTTGAGTCTCTACATACCAAAGAGAACATTAAGGTCATCATTTATTTCTGTAAATCTGGAAACTGTGAAATTTAACACGAAGACTAAGGTTTTCGCTCTTTTTCCGTCTACGTTCCTTACCTCTGGAATGCTCTAGCTGAAAACATTAGATCTGTACATAGTCTGTCAACCTTTAAATCTCAGCTTAAAACTCATTTATTCAAACAAGCTTTTAATCTGTACTAGAACCTTAATAGTTGATAGTTACAGCAATAGTTTATATTTTTTAATTCATCATCTTGTAATCAATAATTTTTAGTTAGTTTTTACATCTTTTAGTAATTTGTAGTTAGTATTTATATCTATTTTTTATGGTTAGTGATGATAACAAATTTACAAAGCCTATTTTCAGATTAGTTTTTTTCTTATTGGTATTGTAAAGCACTTAGAGCTTATGTATAAGCGCTATAAAAATGTATATTTGTTATTCATATAAAAACACGATATAATTTACTGCGTGGAAAACTGATTTAACAGCGCAACGTGACCTAAACATGCGGCGCTGCACAAAGATTTTTGCTCGGCATTTGGTTTGTAACGATGTCTGTCTATGGTTAAAAATCAAAATATCTTTATTTTTTAGGGCCAACAAGAATAATAGATGACAGCGATCCTACAGGCGCTATAGTAGGAGGGGTGGTGGGTGGTACTCTATCCGTTCTTGCGCTTGTCGGGGCCGTGTTGTGGTCAAAATCATCCAAGGGGAAGAAAATCGGCCGAGGAGGTCGGGTCTCACCTGCTTCAACCATGAGCTCTAACAACCTGGCGTAAACGTGCTTTGCTAGTTCAAACTTTGATGCACTTTCGATTCTTTAGTTCACGGAGCTAACAGATTCTCCTGATCCTTCTTCAAAAAAAGGCATAAGTTTGTACCAACAACTCTCTAAACAAGAAGGGAGATTACAACCAGCTTCGGTCTTCATAGTAAGATGTATCAGTTGAAGTTTCTTATTAAGAAGAGTTGCTTCTGGTTTTTACAAACTAGACTAGCTGCCGTGAGCTTCTGTTTTTTTATGCCAACTTTTTTTTGTAACTTTCTGGGAAAACAAAGCTTTACGGAGTCTTACTTTATTAAGGGTAAATTTTCTGCGTTGATAACAAATTTCGTAGGGCGTTTTCACTTTAGTTTGAACAATATCGATAGATATCAAAACTTCTATCCAGTTTAATGGAACAGAAAATTAATGTAACTGTAAAAGTGGTCAACCTGGTCCGGCCCGTGGATCGTATTTGCTCAGTTTTCCCGCCTTTGTTGGAACTGGAGCGTTGTGGCGGGAAAAAAATACGCGCCGTTCCACCCACACAAGCCAAGTCCAATTGCAATACGACCTAGTTTGTAACTACACAGTCTGTTTTCCTTTGCTTTAGTATTTTTGGTGATTAAAATTCTTTTAGTTGTGCATGTGACAGACTATCAACTCAAAGGAAAACTTCCTTGCTTTTTTAGACGGCTCGTTTTTCTAAATTATGTAATTTTCTTTAACTTTATTAGTATCTTTTTTTCTTTTAATAGTATTTATCACAGACGACGTCCTGTTAGAGTAAGCTTACGTTTCTGGACAGACCCTAGAAAATGTTTTCTATGTAGCACTTCATTCTTGCTTAAAAACGACTTTGAAATTCGTAAAACAGTGTTGCTGTTTTAAAGAAAAATGACATTCATCTTGGTTAACATTTTAAATAGCAAAGAATGCTGAAAAGAAGACGTGAGTATGAAATATACGATTTGTAATGATAAGGAGAAATTAACTTGATACGATAGAAAACGGGATAAAATGTATATAAAAAGTGTAAACGTCACGGCCTTTGTTTACCCTTTCACGTTGCATCCCACCACTCCATTGCATTGGAAGCAAGCCCTGGCAAGCCCAGGCCCGCGCGGCCAGTGGTCCCCCGAAACACGCTGCCTGGGATCTCTGTCGTTTGCCGCGCCATGTGCTTCAACTGTACTGCACAGAATAATATCTTATGCTTTCTCATAAGCACAATTTTCACTTAAGGCAATGTTGCACTGATGAAAATTAGCTGAGAAAAAAAAAATTCCATAATCTTGTCCATGACGTCCAAAGTGACAGTTCTTTGCCCCTCCTCGACCTCCTTATGCTCGTATAATAGTGTTCTTAAATTTTTTGCATTTTTCAACCTCGTGGTCTTATAAGAAAAGCTCTTCAAAATTTTCTGTAACTTTGCAGTGAAATGAATCGCAAGTTTCTCCATTGAAAATGTTTTTCGCCATCTCTAACAAAAATTTTGACAAGAAGTACTGTGAGAGAACAATGAAACACGGCCTTTTAACGTTTGGTACTTAAATATAACATGAGGTTTGATCAATCAGAGCGCGCGTTATATCAAGTTTAAATACAAAAAGATGATATTGCATGGCATGGCGGAGATAATAACTTTATCTTTAAGTAATGAAATGACATCTCACGAGATGGGCGCAGCGATCGATCGAGTGCGGTATCATTTCATCGCGAGAAGAAAATTCGTATCTCCAAGCGACCACGCAGTTTTCTATTTACTCGGGCCTGTAGACGACCAGGTAAGTCACTCCTAACCGTGTCTTTTTCGTTGTGTCTGGGATTTACATCAGGTGGTGTTACGTGACGCACCACAGACCACGAGGGAGAATGATGAGCAGATTTTATAATCACTCACATTGCCCTCGCTACCTACGAACACATTCACTTAAAGTGACGGTAGACAAAGTCAGGGCCACAATCCAAAAACATTGTGTAAAGTCGGGGATTTTTATATATTTCGAAACGGATTCTGTGATAAACAAAGCCAATATTTAAAAGTGAGGTCAAACTTGAACTTAAAGTGAATGACCGACTTGAACAACCAAGATTTTTTTAAATTGTTTGCAACTAAACAACAACTTAACTGACGTACGCGAACAGCGGAGAATGAAGAAATGAAGTCAAAAGATGGACGATCAAATTAGAGGTGAGACAAAATACAAATTTTAAAGTTTATATTGAATACATACGAATTGTTATTTAATGCTTTTGAATGTTCGACTGGTTCAAAGATTGAAAAAATTATGGCGGATGTTTTTTTAGTAGTCTTGATTTAATAGCTGTCGCCCACGTCGTGATAAATTTTACAAAATTTCGTTAAAACAAGAACTTTTCGTTGTCAAGAAGCTACAGCTAGTAGAATACCGCGATTCAACTTGAACGAACGTCTAGAAAGAGCAGAATCTTAAAGACGATCCGTTCGACATGCTGTGAAAAAAAATTGCGTAGTTCATCACGAATTTATTGTTTTACACGTGTGTTTACGTTTTTTTAAAAAGAATGAGAGTGTATATAAAGGCAAAATTGAGTACGTAAATTTTAACCCAGAGACTAAAATCCGGCTTGTTGTAAATCAAAGCAATGCGCAGAAGAATTAGGTGTCGGAACTGTTGGTTGGTAGTGTAATGCTATGTCGATCTTATTTACTTCTTCAGGAAGTGTAAATTTACGTTAGATAAGTTTTATTTTTTTAGGCAAAACTGTTTTTAAAACATGACAAAAAGAATTAAATTCTTGATGGCGTAATTTCTGTCATTTAGTTAGCTGTCGTTCACGTCGCGACGAATTTAATATAACTGTACTATTATGTGTCATAAGTTGTGTTTATATAGTTCAGGGATTTTATTGACAGAAAACACTTAATCAAAAGCTGTGGGAAATGATGATTCTTGCACCAAAAGCAAAATATTCCTTGGCACCTTTCTAAAGGTTTGGTCGTTTTTGGTGAGACGCCCTCAATAATTTTGTTCAACTTATAAGCTGAAAATGCAAGGAAAAGGTATTGCCTGGGGTATCTAACTAATTCGGCCTGAGTTAAGGCTGTATGTAGCCTCTTGTTATTATATAAACTGAAGAGAGATACTGAGTGACCCATTTCGCTTTTTTCAACAATGAGATAAAAAGAAACATGTAACAGTCTTTCAGAACAAATATAAGAGAAAGAACAATTTTCGTTGTCTCGTTTGCATGTTCAAAAAGCGCGCGAAAATACTTAAAGCCAAAGGTATTAGGCTGAAATTTGGTATCACCACACAAGCACGTTACAAAATATCGTATCCCCACTGGTTGGAGAGGGGACACCAATTTTACCATTTTTTATACTAGTCACTCATCAGTTATCCACTGCAGTTTACAGATTAATATGAAATGAAAAAGTGTACCCATAAGCAAAATATCGATTCGGGTCATTGTCACACTTTAACAGAACAAGAAATTTTAAGACCTTTATGTTTATTATCATCGAGAGTAACTACAACACTATGAGCAGTTTTTTCTCTGCTCTCTCTCGCCTATAATATCGCACAAGAGCTTAAAGACTATATTTCTACTTAAAGTACATCCTAATTAAATACAAATGCCATTGCTCCTTAATTAATGTGATTCTAGGAAAAAAGTATCAGTGACTATTTTTCCGTTGCTGCTTGATTGCATTTCTAGTCTTTTAGCTGCATCGCTAAGCGGATAAAAAAAATGTTTCTAATTTTGGTCCTCGACGGTTGGCTACAAGACAATGAAGCGTTAGCTTATATTGAGTGTTTATGTTTAACATTTATTGTCAAAAAGACAGCGTTGGTCAAAACAAACCAAGTTCTATCAAAACGAAATAAAATATTAGTTAGTTAAAACAAGCTTTACACATTTTACAGTTAATGGCTTTAGCTCGTAAGCGTAACGAACAAATTGATATTTAGCTTGATCGATTCTTGAGGCGTTAGTTCTTTTGAAACAAGTGACTGACCGAATTGCCATTTCTTGTGGATAGCGTATTCGTCTTTTTGTCCTGTTACATTTATTAGGGTGGCCTTTTTTGAAGCGTTTAATTTTTCCTGTCTCTCATAAATAAATGATTGAGTCGAGTTTTGTGAGTCTTCAGCCACGAGCACTGTCTTTCCATACTTGATGTGCTATATATGACAGTTAGTTATGTCACTCGCAACCGACATGCAAGTCCGGTTGGCGGGAACTAATTGAAATGTGTTGACTACCAGCCTTTTTTGTAAGCTGAGTAAAGTTAAAACTGATCAAAAATGACAGCAATTAAAAGAAACTAGTGCGCTCAATAAATAGGAATGTTTTTCCAACTGCAACTTACTTAAAGTCGTACAAAGTAGACATATAGAAAATTTGCAAAAAAGAAATTTTTAACATGCCGAATGTCACTCGGACCTTTCTTGGTTGTTGGGTGATTAAACGGCTTGCAAGCGCAAGCACCTAAGTTTCTGTAGTCTGTACCTACATAATCAACTAGTGTATTATCGTTCATAGTTTCGACCTTTAGACTGAAATCTGACTTGTTTCAGTTGCTGTTCAGTACACTCTTTTTTTATATATAAGAAAGTCTTGTTTATGGCAGTAGAGGCTGAGTGGTTTTAAATATTTAGTTAATCTTAACCACAAATATTCTTAAAATGTACTTTGATATAGCCGTCCTTGTTCGCTATAATTTTCATATTAACAACTTTATACGGAAAACGAGGGTCGGAAAAAATTCCTGCTTCTTATATTATACAAAAAAGCGTGTACTAGTTTTCCTTTTCTCTCAAGCGCAAACGTTTTGGAAGCATAAAATTAACTAACACAAATCAAAAGAATGAATCTATGAGCTTGGGCCGTGGTGACTAAAATGTTGCAAAATAGAGTTCTCGGCCTTTCCTTCAGCCTCGGATGTGTTCTTGCCTTGGCATGTTCTTAAAATTACAATTTGGCCGATTTTCAGTCTACAACGTTCTTACAAAAAGGTTCTTATAAATTAGCGATCAAAAGTACACGCATTACTAAATACTAAACGAAGCTAAACGACCTCTTCAATTGTTGGTTTGTCTTTCTGCTTTTGCAATCCGCCAGCAGTGCCACTGAATGAGCGAAATCTCGACCTCGTGCTTGCGAGGGTACTTCGAAGGCCTTGACGAAAGTCTTCGCTTACTAAGGAGTAAATAACAGGATTCAGCGACGAATTGGCAATGATAAAAAAGACAAGAACGTTATACAAAAGCCACACGTATTTAAAGGCAGTTATGGGAGGATAGTACAAATACACCATTTTGAAGATGTTTCCTGGTAGGGCTGTAATAGCAAACACAACAACAACTGGAATCAACAATTTCATCGCCTTGGAATTGTGTTTTTCTCGTCGTGTTAAAGCTGCTTTCACTGAAAAGCCTTCTTCGCCAGAGAGCGACGGCGAGTGTTGTTCTTCCCGTATGTTCTTGTGAAACTTAGAACTTTTTCGAATCTTACGCGAAATCTCCACGTAGGCAAACACACAGATGGCAAGTGGCAGGATGAAAAATAACACTGTGATACCAATGAAGTGACATTGCTGCACGAGATTTTTTCCATCCTTGTTGGGCCATCTCGTTCTACAGTCTACATATCCAAATATCTCGTACGTGTTGTCATACTCCATAAGGAAAAACAGCGGCAGACAGTTAACAGTAAAGGATACAATCCACGAGGCGGCGATGGTCCACTTGGTGGAACCAATAGTCACGTGACACCCACGCCTTAAGCTGCACCCCCAGACGATCGCCCGGTAACGGTCAACAGCAATAGCGGTTATGGACCACACGGACACGCCAAAGGAGATGTCGTTAAGTGGCACAAAATAGAGACAGATTGTCCTCCCAAGGGGCCATCGGTAAGGATCTTGTTCTTTGATAACGGCAAGAGGGAATGTGATCAATAATTGCGCTAGGTCAGCCGCTGCCAAATTTCGGATGTGATTGTTAACAACAGTGTAAAGCTGCGGTCGAACACTTACGATGATTATCACCAATATGTTGCCAGCCACACCCATGGCTGCCATGGAAACCTCCAGGACTAGCCTGCACACCATTAGTACGAATGGTTCCTTGTAGTAATCGGGAAGAACAACCTCAAACTGACCCGAATCATCATGCCAAGTTTCATCAGTGACGTTCATTCTCCTATTGAAAAACGAATGAAAATCTCTTAACTAGGATTTTTATTACTGACAATGATAAACGGATGTGACTTACTCAGCAAAAATATTCAACTGTTATGCGATATGAGTTGCTAAGGATTGCAACGCCGGGGAAGGGGGGGGGTGTATTCCGGGGTTAAAAGGTATGGATGACCGTCGGAAAAAAGTCCCCGAAATACCTAAAAATACCAAGGGGTAAAATTTTACACCCTAAAAAATACCTCTCAGCTTTAAAATTACCCTGAAAAATACCAATTGAAAGCTGAAATTTTTTCCCTAAAAGCTAGCGGGTCGTTGCTGAACCCCCTCGTGTTGCGCCGAACGTGATATGCAGTAAAGACGCGCGCGCAACAGGACGTTCGCCAAAGCACTTCCGCCATATTCTTATCAGTTCGCACGTTAACTTTGCTAAACAAGCAGTTCAATAGCTTCGGCTTGGCTCTTGCTTTAACACAGGATTTTTTTTAACAACCCCTATAAAATACCGGACTTGCAATTTTAACCCCTAAAAAAATACGACGGTTACACCTACCATCCCACTAAAGGGATTACCGCCCCCACCCCCATCCCCCGGGCTGCAACGTTTCGACTATTCACTGCTAGCCTTCTTCGGGTAATGTATAGACTGTGATCATGTTAGCCTTTATAAGCGTCGAACTGGCGAATTGTGAAACGCGCGCGGTTTAGTGTTTGCATGCGCACTGCTGAAAGCCAAGCCCTAGGTAGTTATCTCTAGAGCGGCCCTCTTCTACTCGTATCGTGAGACAGTAGTAGACAATTGAATATTCCTCATCCATATTAAATAATCTCTTTAAATTTACGACGGTTTTGAGTTTGAAAACGCATTTTGCTCCAATGTAAACAAGTATGTCAATTATTTTGTAATCTATGTTCAAAGTTTGGCTAATGTAGTTTGCACCGCATCGTGATGTAGGAGCTACACGCCCGAAACATGTTTTTCAAACTCAAAAATGATAACATGCGTTCTTTACCGTCCTGACCGGTCTTGATGAAGTATTGCTTATATTGTCTTTTCAATCAGGTAAATGAACGAGAAATTTTGTCTCTTTTGGTATGGTTTATAAGGCGGTTACTCTTGTTTAGCTTTCAGAGGCGGCTTTTTTGTTGATGCAAATTAAAGCTCACTCGAAAGTCACATGACTATAAATTCTACCAGGTGTTTTATTAACTTTTTTTTTGTTTCCCCAAAACACGTTCTAAAATAGCTGTTAAATAGCTTTTAGTTTCAAACTTTGCTAAATGCACTGATGTGAAATAAACAAGCACTTAAAGTCTCACTCAATTTAAGTCATCCTCGACTGAGTTGCGGTTTTATGAAAGGATTCTAAGAGGATGTTTTCTCATCCCGTGTGCAATAGTTAAAAGGTTTGCGCACAACCGACATTGGTTCTTTAATTGTTCCTTATACTAAAGTCAAAAAGCAAAGGTACTAAATAAAAGTTATTGTACTGTATTGTATTGTAAAAGCAAGTGTTGAACAAATGTCTAGATGCAGTAACACATGGACTTGTCTGTTGTATTAGTTAAACTGCTCAAGCGTGGTTTGCGACAATTTAATATATGTATCAAAGAGTGAAAAAATTAACAAATTTTATTGACTTGGAAGTTGATCGATCGGCTCCCGCTGTACATGAACGCTAAAGAAAAGTCTAGCTAGTTAGTTATTTCACTTTTCGCGTCATTTGTTCTAGAGAGTAGCCTGAATTATTGAACTCAGCGTAGATAGTTTGCTATTTGTTTTCTTCGTTAGAAGATGGAAGCACTATGAAAACAAAGCTTTTAAATGCCGTATGTCTGATGTGACTATATTGTGGTACATAGAAACAGTGCACAGCCCCAGGAAAGCAAATTTATGTTCTTCTATAAAATTTGTTTGGATAAAAAGCTGATTCGAATACTTGAAAAAAGAGGTAATCTCAACAAAGGCACTGTGTTCTAACTTTAACTTGAAAATAGGTGTTTTGAAAAAGATGTACAATTCAGCTGTGTGCGACTTACCTTTAGAAGGCTGTGCAACTTAATATGGAATCGTTGTCGCTGGATTCTGGAGAAAAATATGGTTTGCCGAAACGTCACCGTCCTTTTATCTATTTACTGTTTCATTGCCAGTCACTATCACCACAGGACAGCCCCATTAACTCTAATGCCATTGGGTAGTCTTTTGTGGTTGGATGAATGGACTAACAGGTTTCACTTTTTGAGTGCAGTCACGAATTTTATCAATAACCAACCGGAAACGTTCTCTAGAAGTTTTCTAAGTTTCTAGTTTGACCAGGTAAGTGGGAGGTTGAGCTTATTCTGAAGGGAAACAAAACAAAAGAGTTATTGCAGTATATAATGGTGTTGTTGAAAAACATAGCATGGCTCATGTCTGCTCTCCTGGTGTGATCGGCTTTTCAGTAAAGGAGTTTTCTTGGTGCTTCCAGCTGTGTTTTGTTTGAGACTTTTCAAAGCAATTAACATAACGTAACTACTTTATGTCTTGTTGTTTTCTTACTCTCAAGACTTTGAGATTTCGCAAAATAACTTACCATCAATTTTACATTCAGGTTTCGCACAACAATGTTTAGCGAATTATTGTACTGGCCACGGGGCTTTATCAGTTAACGGAACTGTAACAGCAATCGGAGGCGAACCATTTGTTTGCGGGTTGTAACTTTTGCTTTGGGTTTAAAAACAATAGCATTTCTCATTATTGTTTTTCAGCCATTTTAGCAAAGCCAATCAGTTTTAGACAAAATTTCAAAGCCAAGTTTCAAGATCAGAACAATGGTAAGGTTAGTAATGGACTGCCCGTCGAGTTACTGTTATAAAGCGGACAAATTGAGATATTAAATCTGGCCTTTTTTGGAATGCCTTCCCGGAAAAACTATTAATTAAGTCTCGCCAATTTATAGACTGTAGCTTTTCATTTTAAAACCCACGCTCTTAAACTTTTTACTGAGTTGGTTTGGTTAAGTTAAAGTGGTTTTCTATTCTGAATATAACATCATTATAGTTAAGTGCATTACAGAAAAGCATTAGGAAAGTTGGACAAAAACAAGCAAAAAACCTTTTCGAGTTTCGTTGCAAGCCGTGTTTGACTGTACAGAGGAAACGAGGCCATCTTTTGGTTATCAATGCATGTAGTACTAAAGCCCAAACGAACAGACACGTTGTGTATTCATGACCGTTGAACATTAGGAAGTTTATCTTTTTCGGGTAGATCAGCATGAAGGTTCCGAAGTCTCAGCTGCGAACTTTAGCTTTGAATGTTCAACCTGTCGATCCGACTGCGGGTACTGCCTTTAGTGGAGTCTGGAAGCCTGCACGGCCAATATTTCCGAGTTACGCAAATTTGTTTACTTCATGGTTCTAAAAGAATCTGCTTTACTAACTCAAACTGGTCTTCCTTGCGTCAAAATACTTTTCTTGTTCACCGCAATGCTAACCTTCCTTCCGATTTTAAAGAG
>JAOBRD021120111.1:0-11027 GCA_027575215.2 Hydrozoanthus sils | reverse complement strand
GCGTTGAGTATTATGGGCGTTTTAAATGTTGCACGCACAACAACACTCGATCGGCTAGATTTTGCCTAACAATAGAGAAGTCTCTTTTCCTGTTAACGCCCTAGATATTCATCAACATATTAGGAAGAAAAGAAATCCTGTAGTTTTGGTGAAATTATGTTGTGAAATGATTGAGAAAAGAACGATTATTGTAGAAAAAGAGTCGACAGTCAAAGCATATGCTGTAAAATGCACAATTAGCATTTGAGACTAAGAATTCAATACCACAATGAAACAGTGAAACACATGGATTGCACTTCACCAATATGTGATTACTTCTAATTCAATCTGAAAGGTGGTAGCGAAGCTAGTGGCAGTGAAAGAAGCAAACGAAGTGTTCTGATAAAAGGGTTATGCTAGAAACGTCAGCCTTGTAAAATGTTTCACGATTGCCAGTGATAACTGAGTTTAACATCGTTTAGTTGATTTAATCATTCCGAAAGATGTCGGCTGTATGTTTTACCACAATGCATTGCAAACCTTGCACCGCTAAAAGAAATTCAAGGAAAGCGACAACTGGTAAAACTTTTCCTTGTTTCAACAACACTGTACGTGTCAAATTTGTGGTTTAGATTCTCTCTGCGTTTTTCTGGTGAGTTAAAGAAGTTAATGCGCTAGGAAATGGTGGTAAATGTACAAGTCGCCATATTTTACATAATCGTGGATTTTATTATTTTATGTATAAATTTGTATTGAAACAAACCGATTGGTCTCATATTATAGGGATCTTTGTTCTATGGTGGATGTGTTGCTACGTTGGTATGAACCCAACTAAATTGTCATACAGCGATGTTAGTTACTTAGATATTCATGAACTTATCGTGTGGTATTTGCAGTTTTCCGAAGCTCTGGAGGTGTGCATGGCTCACAATGTGACAATAACAGAACCATTAGCCGAGAAAATGACCCTGCCAAAGGGCAGCGCCCAACCGGAGTATCGCAATAAGCTGTTGGAACAGATAGCGGAGTCCTGCATGCAGCAAGGTTCCTACCATCTCGCAACTAAGAAATTCACCCAAGCTGGAAACAAAGCAAAGGTTGTTTCACATCCGTAAAGCTAAGCATATATGTGACTGAATGGATGTTAACGTAGGTCTTTGTGTATGCATTTTTCAAAACTATGCGAATTTTCGAGGAAACAAGCGTTAAGTGTAATTTTTTCTTCCCTCCTCTAGGCTATGAAAGCGTTGCTTAAGTCAGGAGACACCGAGAAGATCGTGTTTTTTGCTGGTGTGTCACGGCAGAAGGAGATTTATGTGATGGCTGCGAACTATTTGCAGTCTTTGGATTGGAGGAAAGATCCTGAGATCATGAAGAATATCATAGGGTTTTACACAAAGGGTCGTGCTTTAGACTCACTGGCTGGATTTTATGATGCTTGTGCACAGGTTTGTGGTCTATTTAGCCTTGCATCAGTCAGAATGTTTAAGGGTTTTTTTTTTTTGCATCAGTCAGAATGCTTAAGGGTTTTCCCTTGCATCAGTCACAATGCTTAAGAGTTTGGGCTGTCGATCAAACAGGTATATGGCTTAACATTTCAGGAATCCTCTCTGACTCTAGCAAATCAAAGCTAAACTTTGATCTTGTTCTTTGTCGAACTTTTGGAAATATTGAGCTAAAATGCATGAACTAGCGTTTTTTCAAGAAGTCCAGAGTTGAAAAATTTCGCTTGGGAACATGTTTTAGATATCGGAAAAAATTCAATTTATTTAAAAGATAGTAAAACCTGCAAAACCTTTATTTTCAGGTTGAAATAGACGAATATCAGAACTACGACAAAGCACTTGGCGCGCTGACAGAGGCGTACAAATGCATGGCTAAAGCAAAGACGAAGAACCAGGATGCCCAAGAAGAAAAAGTTGCTTTCTTGAAACAGCGCATCAGCTTTGTAAAGAAGTTTGTGACAGCTAGAAGGTTGGTAAATTGCGCTTTTATTGAAATAGCTAATTGTTTAGTAACCGACAAGAATAGTACTTTGATACGGGGAAACAACAAAACATGATATATGGAGTGGAGTTAGAGGAGGTGGTTAACGTTTTATTGGTAGTCGAACTAAAGCAATTAGTATTAAGTCCCCATAAAGCTTATTATTTTTCTTTTTTAGATAAAGGCTATTGTCGTATATAAAACCAGAATTCGAAAAAAAGGAAGAAAATTCTTGCATTAATTATGATTTTTAATTAGAAAAAATGGAATTTAAATTTTGAACTGTGACGTAGCAGCAGGCATTATTATTTTTTCTCAGTTTTTTCAAAACTTTGAACTTCTTCAAATCTTTATTAGATGGTCGATCAGATGTGAAAGTGTTTTGAGTTAGTTCGATATAGACTCGTACTCACGCTTAAAAAAAAAAACTCGTTCGACTCGCGACTCGTACTCGCGAGTAGTTACGTTATTCGCGGGCGGTAATGTACAGGCATCCTATAACGGCGACGAGTAAAGGCTACGAAGAGCCTATTTTTTAACAATAGTCCCTGCGGGAGAGAGTGGTTAAAAATGTACTTACTCAAAAAATAAATTAAAAAGCAAAATGAAGCCTGTGATCTGGTAACCTTGGTGAAGAGTAGCTTGTAGGAATTTTTTGAGGGTGCTTTCATTTTGCAAGAATTTTTTTTCCAGGGTTACCTTATATTTTTTTCCAACATCTTGACAATTAAACTATACCCAAAAGAAATTGCTTAATACCTGCAGTTACACATTTTGTAGTTTTATTGTGATGATGACATTTTGTTGCAAAACATTTTTTTGAATTTTTAGTTAAAGTCACAAAGTTTGTAAAGCTTCTTATTTTAAAACTTATTAACTTGTGCATGGATGTTATGAACATGAAAGATATTCGTTATGGGCATATAGATCGTATGAAGAGGATCCCGAGGAATCGGTTAGGAGCTGCCAAGTGTTACTGGAAGAGCCAGATCTGGAGACTGCGGTCAGGGTGGGAGACGTTTACGGATTCATGATCGAACATTTTGCGAGACAGAAGAACTACTCAAAGGTAGGAGCATACAAATAGATTCACATTACCCGCACATTAAACTCGTGTTACAGCTGAACTACTCAACTGTAAGTACAGATAAAACGATTTACATATCTGTTTGTTTAATAGCATAGAAACGACAAAATTTTTGAAAACCAATGTAAAAAACCAGGAAAAAATTACCATTCGGGAAAAGCTTTTAGAAATCGATAAGCTTACCTGCTTAGGAGCCGCAGTCGGCTTAAAGTTAAAGAGATCTGGAGCCCTAGAAGTATCTTAACAAAGAACAAAGCTGAGATTGCATGGAACACTAGCGAACCCGTGTTGCTTTTTAAAAGGAGGTGAGACTCGGAAGAAGATTAAATGAGACGATAAGAAGGACGTGTTTCGTAACAAGTATCTGCAGAAAATCCTAAAAATCAGTTCGCAGGACCATGGAGCTGGAAAAAAAATGGAAAAGCAGAGACGAGGTTGATTAGCTTGGACGTTAAGATGAGAAGGTGGTCTGCCATAAATTAAGAAAAGATCAGAACAGTGACAGGCTTGTGGCACTAACATGGGCACCGGAGCGGAAAAGAAAAAAGGAAAGTCAAGTATCACATGGCGGCGAAGGTAGAGAGAGAAAAAACAGAAGCAGTATGACTGATAACGTTGGTGAAAACTGTTGCAGTGGACAAAGAAAAGTGTAAAACATCTGTGGAGGCTTTTCGTGCCAGAGAAGGGCCTGAAGAAGATACTTAACAACAGCAGTCCTCTTTGCTCCCCGGGTCTCCTTTTGTTTATTTAACGTTTCAGTCGTGTTCAATTTACGAAAAACAGGTTTAATAGCATTTATTGAATGTATTCTGAGATAGATCTCAACCAACTGTTTGACTGTTTGGTTTTTTTTGTAGGCATATTCTCTCATAGAAGAAATGCGTTCGCGTTTACCATCACTGAACTTAGCGTATTACGTCAACATGAAAACAATTGAAGCAATCCATAAGTCGGTTGGCGTGCCGCTTGGCCGGGGCCTGGGGGGCACTAGTCGGGATATCAAAGGCGACCTAGAGGAAGACGAGGGTGAGGAGGTTGAGGAGGAGGTTGAGGAGGACATATATAATGGCCATGACTACTAGACCTTTACGAACACCGCCATACAACAAGACTTTAACGTGGCTAATATGGGATTCGCTCTTGAAAATTTCGGGTTTCCCCCAAGATCAATGAGAGAAAGCTTGGGGGAAACGTCATTACACGTCGTGGTACTGTTTAGTTATAGTAAAAGTGAAAGTATGTACAGCCAGGCACTTAGGAAGATATTTGGGACTGTAGTCAAATGCTCGAGTGTAAGAATAGTTCACTTTCATGTTGTACAGGAAGAAATGTCCTTGTCTGCAGTCGTCGCGGGAAGGACGTGATCGGACTTAAACCGAGAAAAGATACTTCTATCAACAGCTGTCTAGACTGAGAGACGTGTTTCTTCTGTCAGTCCGCCAATGTCCCTATGTCTACAGTCGCCGCGGGAAGGACGTGATCGGACTTAAACCGAGAAAAGATACTTCTATCGACAGCTGTCTAGACTGAGAGCCGTGTTTCTTCTGTCAGTGAGAGACGTACTAGCAAGCTAATGCGCTTGGAAGGTCGAGAGCCCAGGACTGTGGTCCTGAGCTGTATTGACGAGTACCCTTAGGCTAGAAAACGCCGACTTCGTAAACTGTTTTTGTGTAGCAGATAAAAAACAAGATCAGTTTATTTGCGATCTTTCGTAGGTCTGATGTGAGATGAGGCAAAACTCAAGGTTCGTGCGTTAAGTTTTACAAATGCTTCAAGTCACAGAAAGTAAGGTTCTGGAACGTTTGCATCATACTTAGCGGCGTGATTACTATACGTAATATGGTTCGATAAATGATAATTAAACCACCTTTGGAGTTGTTATGAACTGTGACTTGAATGCGAAAGTGGGAAGTGACAATACAAATGGAGATAGAGCCATGGGAAAAGAAGGATTTGGCGGCATGAACAGTTGGTCAGCCAACGGTATACCCTTCGATTTACCAGCCAACGGTATACCCTTCGATTTACCAGCCAACGGTATACCCTTCGATTTACCAGCCAACGGTATACCCTTCGATTTACCAGCCAACTTAAGGCATGGTCACACAGTGCAACGTTGCGCAAAGTAGAAACCGATCTTACTCCTGCAACGTTGCAAGCAAGGATTTCACCGAGTGACTACACGAAGGGTTTCAGTTGCGCGCAACGTTGTATGCAATGTTGCACCGTGTGGCCGTACCTGGTTAAGAGCATGGCGTGGTCCGGTATGATTGCGACTGGCATAGGTAAAGGCAGGTTGATTGGTTTGCTCTATTTTATGAACATTCAACTTGGATCAAACCATGTCTAACAATCAAATTAAGGCCTCCGGGTTTAAAGAAGAAAAAAAAATCGACAAAAACCGTGAGCGAAACCTGACGTACTTTATTATTGGTTTTGGTACTGCTGGTGCTGCATTCCCATGTTAAACAGTTACAACTAAATTTGCGTTACAATGGGTTGGCAAGAAATTAGTTGATCGGTTATACCAACTATTTAATCCACATGACATATCAGACAATATTACTGTTGTGTGAAGTTCTTTGTTGGGTTTAGGGGCACTCGACTGGCAACTTTAGATTTAGAGCCCTAGATTAAATACGTAATTTTATTCAAAACATCGTTTACTTGGTTGAAACTTGCAAAACATTGCAAAACCTATGTATGAAATGTGTAAACGAGACTTGATGTTATATTTCCTTGCATATTTATAAATTTTCTGTACAGCAAATGAAAGGAATCTTAAATTTATGTACATTGTATTCACAACGAAGCTTTGGTCGTCTCTTATTGACAGCAGCAATGCAGCGCGGAACAGAAGGATTTTATGAAGGTCTTTCTTCTGGTAAATGTATCACGAAAGTTCAGAGATAGTTATTAAGTTTGGGCATGCATTCCTGTACTAAACAGCATATGAGGCAAAGCACTCGTCTGAAAAACCTCCAGCATACAGAGCTATTCGGAGCAGCTGGGTTACCCAGCATACAGAGGTCGTTTTCCTTTGATTAGTACCCAGCTGCCCCCATTCCCTTCGCCTTCCCTATTTTTTTTGTCGAAGAGCCAGTTCACAGGCTAGGTGATGGCTTGCCTGATTTTTCTTCAGTCCAAATTTTAACAATTCCCTGTGAATAAGTTTTTGGTTTGCACTTTATTTTTGTATCTTTAGGTCAGAGAAAACCAGCAAAACAAAGTTTAATTCCAATCATAGCCTGCTGCAAAGGGAGAGGGAGGCTGGAATCGACTGTTGAGCCGCGTGGAGAACTGGGGAGGGAGTAACCCGTGCGACTCGGTCGCTTCCAGTTTCCCTCTCCCTTTGCGCTTGCTACACAGTCTATGGATCTCTATTGACGCATAGGGGACTGACCTTAAAGTGCCTATACGGCCATCAGTGCTATTATCGGTTTTAGTATCTTTGAATACGTTGATAAGTATTCTAACTAGCGGTTGCGAACGTTTTGAAAACCGTGAAAGTTAAAGAAAAGACGATGTTTGATTGTTTTTATGGCCATTGGAGCCAGCATTTGTTAATGATAAGTGTGACATAGATTAAAAACTCGTAAAAGCACATTACCTTCCCCTAGATGAGTCGCTGAAATGATAATCAGCTTAATGAATTCTTTCACTAACGTTAAATCTAGCACTAGACATAAAAATTGTTCAAACCTACCTCGCGAAAAAGAACAAGCTGTTCCTCAAATTTCACCACAAGACAAATTTTAGGCACGCTGTCGGTACGCGAGCTCTCGCTCAAATTCCAGCAGAAGTCGAAAGCACGCTGTCGGTACGCTTTGACTAAAGAACAAGCTATCGATACGTGAGTTCTCCCTCAAACCACACCTCATGCACAAGACAAAAGCACGTTGTCGGAGACTGTTACCGCTGACAATTGAACTCTGTGTTCACAAAAAAAATCCATTGCTCGCTTGCGAGCCAGTTCGTTCACAAATCCACTTCCAAACTGCCCTTTACACTCGTACACAAAATTGAGCACAGGTAGCCCGTCGCCATTAGTGTTGCTCCTCGCTCGGTACACTACCTCGCAGCAAAAAGAATTGTTCAGTTCCATCGCATTTTCGCCACACAAATCGAGGTTTAAAGTTCGCGCTTCGGCCACGCCCAATTATTTTGTCCGAAAAGAAAGATTTGTGGCGACTGACGACACTTCAGGAACGTCTCAAAGCTTTTCTTAATAAATCCATTCGCACTCTTTTTTTCTTTTTGCCCTGAATAACCTGTACAGCCATTATCCTAAAGAACCATATACCTGCTGTACAGGTTGTTCGGGACGTTTAAGGGTTGAATATGTTGTTCAGGACGTGATGGGCTGTACAGGGTGTTTAGGACATTTTGAAATGTATATGTTGTTCAGGACATTAGGGGCTGTACAGGGTTTTCGGGACCTTTAGGGTTGTCAGTGGCTGTTCAGGACGTTACTGGCTGTACAGGTTGTTCAGGACCCCGGTTTCAGGACGTTACTGGTTGTACAGCAGTGGCGTAGCCAGCTTGTAGGCCTGCAGGCCCGCGCTTCAAATTATTGCGACAGGGAAAAGAATAGTTTTGCAAAATTATTTGAATTATATTCAATAAAAATAAGAAAGGGAACAAATTTTAAAAGCACCTAATAAAGTTGTTATTTTGCAGTGAATGCTGTGTGGTTAATACTCGCCCAAACCCCCTGATGTCGATGTTACAAATGAGTGGAGTGAAGACCTAGCTAATAAATAACGTCTCAGCCCCCAGGCCTGCCTACATCATCAGTACGTTATGTTTACGGGTCAAACGCTAAAAACATTTTTTTCTTCCAGGGAAGACAGTTTCTAGCATTGGCACGGGAGGAAAATTTCGCTAGGTTTTACGACTTTTTAGTGCATTTCTTGAGAATTTAGGAACGTAATTTTCAAAAATTTCCCAGGGGTGCATGCCCCCGGACACCCCTAGAAATGTTTGTGCTTTAGGCGCTCGCTCGGCTATATGGGCCTGCAAAATTTTCGGATCCTGGCTACGCCACTGTACAGGGTCTTCGGGACGTTACTAGCTGTATAGGTTGTTCAGAACGTTACTGGCCGGTACAGGTTGTTAAGGTCGTTAATTGCTGTACATGTTGTTTACGACGTTTCTGGCTGTACAGGGTGTTTAGGACATTTCTGTTTGTACAGGGTGTTCAGGACGTTACTGGCTGTATATGGATGTTCTGGACGTTAGGGGCTGAACAGGTTGTTCAGAACGTTACAGGGTGTTCAGGACGTTAGGGGGTGTTCAGGACGTTACAGGGTGTTCAGGACGTTAGGGGCTGTACAGGTTGTTCAGGACGTTACAGGGTGTTCAGGACGTTAGGGTCTGTACAGGTTGTTCAGAACGTTACTGGCCGTACAGGTTGTTCAGGATGTTAGTGGCTGTACAGGTTGTTCAGAACTTTACTGGCTGTACAGGATGTTCAGGACGTTAGGGGATGTACAGGTTGTTGAGAGCGTTACTGGCAGTATAGGGTGTTCAGGTCATTAATTGTTGTTCATGTTATTTAGGACGTTGCTGGCTGTACAGGGTGTTCAGGTCGTTAATGGCAGTGCAGGTCGTTAATTGCTGTACATGTTATTTACCACGTTTCTGGCTGTACAGGTTGTTTAGGACGTTTCTGTTTGTTCAGGGTGTTCAGGACGTTACTGGGTGTTCAGGGCGTTAGGGGCTGTAAATTTTTTCAGAGCGTTACTGGCATATATGGTGTTCAGGTCGTTAATTGCTGAACGTGTTTAGGACGTTTCTGGCTGTACAGGGTGTTCAGGTCGTTAATTGCTGTACATATCGTTTAGGACGTTTCTGGCTGTATAGAGTGTTCAGAGCGTTGCTGGCTGTACAGGTTGTTCAGGTCGTTAATGGCAGTACAGGTCGTTAATTGCTGTATTATTTGTTGTTCAGAACGTTACTGGCTGTACAGGGTGTTCAGGACGTTAATGGCAGTGCAGGTTGTTAATTGCTGTACACGTTGTTTAGGACGTTTCTGGCTGTTCTGAATGTTAAATTCTGTACATGTTTTTTTAGGATGTTACTAGCTCTACAGGGTGTTCAGGTCATTTAGAAAGCGTTGAATCCCAAATTTTTTGGAAAAACTTGTTTATCCAATACAAGAATTCCGTAGAAACAATATAAAACTGCAAGCCTTATAGGAACCTTAAAACATATATTTTTTAATCACCTTTTCGCATATATTTAGTATTTTGTTCAAACCATTAGCTCACACCTAGCAACTATCAAACTTCAAAATTTACATTCTTGTTTTTCCCAATATTTTTTACACATTAAATTTAGCTCATGGTTGTTTTTGAGCACATTAACAAACGCCATAACATGAGTTAGCTCACAGGGGCTTCGACTGACGGGACATAATTCCAAAACCATAAAGAGTCTGCTTGTGATCGCAGGCGATCAAGGCGCAACACCTTTACCTAGTATTTTGGAACAACGAGAATTGCAATTTAAATCAAAGTAACAACAAAAGGGGCAATGTATTTGTCACCTGGAATAACCCTTGGGGAATATTTATACTAACTTGATGTGCTTGAAAAATGAAAACAAGCTTCCGTGCATAAAAACACTAACAAATTTTTAAGTTTCCAAACGACAAAACTGTTAGGATCTGATATTTGTGGTGAAAGGATTCTGTTCATTTTGATCGTGTATGAGTATCTTGTTCTGTAAAGCAATGGACCAATTTTGATACTTTCAAATTCTTACTTGGATTTGAGGTTCAGGGGAATAAAACAAAAGAAATCTCACTGGCATCACAAAATGAATAACTTATTTCTTTTGTTTATTCCCCAGAGCCTCGTATCCAAGATATAATTTTAAAATATCGAAATTGGTCTATTTATATACAATATGAACCAATTGGTGGCCAGCTGAACCTTTTGTTTATTAAGTTGTGTGCTAAATTTCCCTGTTTGAACGAATGTTCAAATTGGTTTTAAAAACTTTCCTTGAATAAATATTCTTTCAACATTGATTTCTTCTTTCTTGTTCACTGTCCGTCTCTTTACGTATTCATTTTCAATTGCTTCATATCCACATTCGTTAAACAGTGCCATGACGTAATCTGCAATAATACTAAAACTGATAAGTATATCATAATTTTTAACAACTTCAACAATGAACAAATATACTTTTCTTATTACACAAAATATCAGTTTTGATATAAAGCCAAAGTGGTTGTTACACATCTGATACATGTTACAACATGACAGTGCATGATGGAGTACTGGTTAATAACATGTCTGACTTATAACCTCCAAAATATTGGTTGGAAGAGCTTACAATTACTGACTTTAATTTAGGGGGAGGGAATACAGGAAAGAACAGTTCTCATATCAGTAAACCAGGAAATAAATCATAGCTGTCAACTCTCCCGCATTTGGCGGGAGTCTCAAGATTTTCAACCCTTTCTCCCGGTCTCCCGCATAACAGCTCGAATCTCCCGCTTTTTGGGGGTTTTCACTGAGTGACACAAGTAGAGTTTTCTGAACGTTGTGGAAAGCAAAAATCATTGCTTGCACATATCATAAATTAATTCAAAACACCATGAATAAAAATGCTTTTGTCTTTGAAGTATAATATTTTCTCTGTCGTCAGCTGATCATGGACAGGGTAGCTTGCGAAAGGCGTGCACGTTGTTGCATGTTGTCTTCCTCGAAAATTCGTCATTCAAGGCCAGGGACGGGGGTTCAATGGGTTCGCTCGCAGCCCCCCACAGGCTGCGAAGGTCCACTTTTTTGTTAACCAACTATTTAAAAAAGCAACATCCTCGACCTGCACCTAACTGGAGACACTATTGAGTAATTTAAAAAAGTGAAAGGTTTAAAAACATGTATAGTATAGCTCTGTTCTGATTTAAAACTGTTTGTGAAGTACTACAAATGAAATTAAGCAAAAAAATGTGTTGCGCTCT
>JAOBRD021120001.1:0-11027 GCA_027575215.2 Hydrozoanthus sils | reverse complement strand
CCCTCCCTACTTCTTTCTTCAGTTTACAATCTCGTTTTACAGGTAATTATAAAAATCCAAATGCTACACAGTTCAGAAGAAAGTCACAGCAGACGTCTGAAGCACCAAGGATTTTACTAACGACTTCAAAGGTTCCAAAAACATTTCGCTAACCACAAACCGCTTAGTTAGATAGAATCTGTCATGCAGAGTTCGATTCCCGTTGCCGGACCTTTACTCAGGGTCCAAAAATAACTGAGGTACTGCCTTAATCTAACATTTGCAAACGGTTAGACTTTCACGTCTTAGGAAGGACGTTAAACCGCAGGTGCCGGGTGGATGACCTCGAAGGGGGCCTTGAGTCCTATTGTCTGATCTTGAGTCAAAAACATGTCAAAAATGAAATTAATTCTCTTCTGCAGAAACCTCAGTTTTTTTACCTATCCGTCTTCTCGAAGACTACGTGACAAGGAAAATGAGACTTAAAAAGCTTCTAGACGCTTATCTTTTCAAGGTCGGTTTCTAAGAATTTCTCTTAACCAGCACATGACAGAAACTGTTGTCGCCATGTCAAGTTATTTGCCAGTTAACTAACCGTAAGCTATATCAGCAGAGATACCGACCTTCGAGCTTCAAAATGCGGGAGGTTTTTTTTTTGGCTAAAACTTTTATTTCTCCTATGTGGCCTAAATAGTATATATATGTATATACAACTGTTTGGATAATCCTTTTCAACCAATATCACATAGCGTTGATTTATCTAAGAAAGCGCGAGCTGTATACGATGCTTAAAACCAAAACACTGCTTATGTTAGTTTATGTTGCATTGTCTTCATGAGTTATGAGCAAACGAACAGCACATTGCTGTTGTTACATACTTTTTATTTATCTAAATTTTCTTTAAAAGTGTTGGAGATTTCTGTAAAATGCGGAAGAGCGGGAGATCAAGCGAAAATACGGGAGAGTTGGCATCTATGTATCAGTCTTTCAATAGACCTGAACTTGGCTTTGTAACTAATAGATTTCTGAACACTTTGGCAGTGCTAACTGAGAAAGAAAGCTTTACAAAGTTGCCAATTAATTAACCTTCTTAATTTATTTGTTAAGAGAAAGGAATCTATTGAACGATCCTTTGAAAATATGCAAAATCTTTGATCATTTTAACTCAAAGGGTTTTAGCAACTAGTTCAAAAATTAGAATCGATGACTCTCTTCAGAAATTCGAGGTTACTTTACACATGAACAGAATGTTAATTAAAAACGCTAATGAGTTGAACATCTCAAACACTTCACAATTCACGTTTAAAGAATAAAATCCAAATTAGGCAAAGATCCAAAAAAGCCATTTTGTAGCTATTTTGAAGCCAATTTACTATTTGAAATCATACCATTGTCCTTTGAAAGCTATACGAAGGCAGCTGGAAATCAAATCTGGTTTATAAACAACTCTAACTGAAGTTTTATTTTCTTTCGAACTCCAAATGTTTTTACTTTTCGGCGGTTGTGGGTTTAATCCGAGATTGACCCCTGGAATGACGTCATATAATCAATGTAATAGTTTGGCCCAGCTATCGTGTAGATATGTGTCGACGGCGCAGAGTCCGAGTGGATAAGTTAACGTATTCGACTCGTAATCCTAATCGTAATCGCAAGTTAAGTTCTGTTCTTCAGTAAGACACTTTATTTTCAAGTTAGTACTTGTTCCAGTCAGCTCAGCTGTATAAAAGAGTACCAACTTCAGCAAAATTTCCTTACTCACACATACTTTTATGCTTACGAAGAAGCTATTGATCTTAAGATCCCAGGTAAACCTCGCTTTACGAGCAACCAAAAGTTCTCGAAATCATTGTTAGGGTTAGGAGTAAAGGTAAGGGTTTGGATAAAGATTAAATCTTTTAATTCCCGGAATACAAATGTGGAGTTTGGCGGTCATAAACTGCATGAAAATGTGAAGTACTATATGCATAATTAAGTATGAGTAAGTACGGAAATTTTACTCCATTATCTGCTTGGGGCTAACCTGCGATAGATTAGTGTCCTGTCCAGGGGGAGTCAAAGACTCTCATCACACAACACAGTGGTCTGACTAATGTTTTTTTAAGAATTAAAACTCGTATCAGAAACATCTTAATGGCCCCTTGCCCAGTCTATACTGTAAGCTATTGCTGTTACTGTTCAACATTACCTTAAGCGTTCGGTTAATAAAAGGTATTTGCTAACTAGCTGCCTATTTATGAACACAACAACGGCTGCACTGTCTTTCACGCTTTTCCAGGTTTTACACTGACTTAACTTTCTCAAAAAACAGTAGGTTTTTTTCTTTGAATAAAAGATGAAGTTAATAGACCGTTTACGGTTTTTGTCACAATTTTTCCTAAACAAATAAGCAAAGTTTTATTTGCTACTGGTTGAAATAATGCTTTAGAATTAGTTAGTATCTGCCGAGTTTGGGAATGATATGTGATAAGATGGTAAAGATGTAGCCATGCGCAATCACCAGTTTTTACAGAGAAATGTATGCTGAGCAACATACACATATCTGTATAATTTCGAAATTTCACGAAGCTGTATGTTCGCGAGTTGTGGCCTATCACCATCACAACTTGCAGAAGTTGTAATTGTTAGAAGCTCTTGCCACTGATATTGAATGATTTTCGCTTCTTTGTGTCTATCACCGAAAAGTTACGCCGGTATGCGTAACACACACTGTGAAAGGGTTTATTTGCCATAAAATGAGTTTCCTGCGTAAACTGAACACGCGAGAGTTGCGGGCTGTATTGCGTGTGGCCAGACATGTTTTGACCTCGGTCACTCTCGCTGAGCCTTTGTTTATTGACTCTGGCCTTTCTCTTGAGTGCATATTATGGTAATTTCACCTCTGTTTATTTGCTCAGTTCATTCATTCTTCCCTCTCAAAAAGTGCACTGTCAACAGAAATCCGGCAAATATAAAAGCTAAGCTTTAAAGACAACTGCTTGAATTGGATCAACAGAGGTTTCAACAACACAACGCTTATACTCAAAAGATTCAAGTCGATCGTTCTTATAAATATAAAGTGATATCTTAACTGTTTAAGTCTGAGATGTACTGGTAGATTCTCCCAACTTTGCTTTCGAAGTGATCAACTCTCATTTTCTCATAACAAACTGCCTAATTGTTAAGTTTTATGTAAGGAGAAGTTAGATGTTAAAAACTGACTGAGACTAAACAGGTTAATGACTTGTCTGACTTTTGATTTTGTTCAAAAAGAAGTTACAGCGGCGGAATGTTGACGAGACCAAAAAAGGAGATGACGAATGAATTTCGGAATTACACAAAAGGTTCTCAGGATCTACGACATCAAATCTTTGCTTTAATACGAGATTGAGTTGAGCGTTTTCGTCATGTATTGTTTTGACACCAAAAGTTTGGAGCTGGCCCCTTTATAACGTCGATTTATATTTTACAAAAATAGTTTACAAATCCTGCATTTTAAGGGAAATCGTTTGGTTTTTCCCTCTCATGCAGCTCTCGTATTATCTGTTTATTTGTTTATCTACTCAATGTTTAAAAGAATATGCTAATTAGGATTTATACTTTTAAACTTTCCATAATTCATTTCACAATTGTTTATGATATTAGCTGGCCTGTAGCTCTGGGCTTTGTATGAAAAACATATTTAATAATATGAAAATCTTTGCCTACTGAACTTAACACTATAATAAAGTCTGTTGTCCTACGTGAAGAAATTTCATATTATATTATTAATTCAAATTTCATACAACCATCGAATTCAATTCGTAATGCACTAATGCCTTGCCAATATTAATATAATGAACCAATTCAAAACACACATTTTCTGTTGAAAAAAAGGATTTTGTTTCAAAAGAGACAAAAAACTGTTCCAAAACAGTTTCTTGTCTCTTCAAAACAGTTTTAGCACAAGTTTAGATGACTTTAAATGATTTTGCCTAAAACGCTAGATTTCATTTTAAATTAAAATGGGAGAAACGGCGCCTTTGACCAGACTTGCACATTTCTTTGTTTAACAGCCCACTAAATAACTTAATTGAAACGAATCGAATTACAACGTTCAAAGCTTTTAAATCCAAAATAGTTGTGAATCAATAAAAAACTATTAATCTACATTTCTGTGGAAATTTTTTTCAACCAAACCTCGCCGTGAGCGGGTCAGTTATCAAAGTCCAGCGAGTCAAAACATCCGCAAGGATTAACGCGAATATGATATACTTAACCCGGATACGACCTTACTTTTTCGCCAACCCGACTCCAAACAGTAGTGGTCTGTGCACGCTATATTCTGTTTTAATACGCACAATCAGTTTTAGTACCTAGACAGAAAAAAAATCGACCTTTCTGCGCAAACAGCAAGGTAGTTCTAAGGACACTTCTTCCTTTTAAAACATATCAACGCGACGTCCATAATACTACATTTTTCAGTCTTACGAATTTGTTAAAACAGAAGCGATTGATTGAATGTTCTTTTCAAGACGAGCCGATTGCGCGAATGGATAGTTTCGCCAAGTTGTATTGGTTAAGCGCTTTTTGTTTGTATGAATTCACGCAGGATATTACGGTTGAAAAACTCTTTAATTACTTGCCATTGTGCATTCAGACAAGAAAATCTGTATACTTATAAACTTCATTAAAAACTGGTACAAAGCTTTAAACATATACTGTACTGATAGCTTTATCCGCTTTAGGATAAACATCAATTTGCTGGAAATCTGCGGGAACTTAAGTTAGTCACGTAAAACAATAGATATAGCCATTCCTTTTCTCATTTCCATTAAGCCTTGGATATAAAAAGAGTGCTATTTTTAACCCTAAGTCTGTCACTAGCATTAACACTGGTTCGATTAAAAAATATGCGGTTATTCCTCAACTCGAGTTCTAAAATTTTGATTCGAAGCTAAATGTAAGCATCAAATCTGGTATATTTTATTCAGAACCGACAAATCCATACTTCGCTGGCTCTCTTAAAACTGTTTGCCGGGTTTCGGTCCAGTAATTTTTCAAATAAAGTTAAAAGTAACTAACGATCTAAAATTTCTACGATATAATAAAACAGTCTTGTGTTATCATGTGACTTATTAATCTTTTGCTTGTTATTAATGGAGTAGACTTGTTATGAAATTAACGGCGGACTGTTAAGTTAGTTTTCAAGACGAAAAAAAACAATTACTCAATTAGATTCTGAGCAACAATTATTAAAATGGTTACTCTTTGTGAAGTTGGCGACACTTACTAGATAGTCAGTAGACTTAGAGAGAACAACCATATTGTCTTGCAGTAGGCATTCTACGTCGACCTGCGAGCCCAATTCTAAGAGTGTCCTGCCGGTAGGTTTCATTGTAATACAAACCTAATAGTTATAAAGCTGCTTTGTTGCTTGCGTCTCTGACGGTGCAAATCTTAAATGTACAAGATACATAAACACAGGGCAGTGCTACTCACAATTCGGGGCTCTTTTCATTGTCACAGAGATATTCATCAAGATGTTTTAAATCAAGCGGATCTTGATCAAGAGTCCCTGAAAAAACAATATGTCGAGAGCGAATAAATCAACGTTGAACCAATGAAACGAAACACCGACTGCACTGCTAAATTCCCTGACCTTGAAGCTAGCAACATTTGTAATTCGGGTTTGTTTAGTTATGAAGTTCAACTCACCAAACACTGCCTGAAGAGTTTCGTCCTCGGCGCCTGGAATGTCCATATGCGTAAGGTTTTACAACTTTGTTCACAATGTCGAGCTTAGTATAAAAAAACGAATGTTGCTGGCTTTAATTTAAACAGGCATAAGCTCTTCGTAAGGTCAGTTGACAGGGCCAGCCCACAGGTTTCGTAATGCACATGGAGATCAAATTGTAAATGACACGAGTTTGTGACATAACACATTCCTGAATTTCCGATGTATCGTCTGTCTTCATTGACCTCAACTTTGTTGTTTTAATAATGCATAAATTAAGCCTTCGACTTTTAAATATCTACGATTTTCATTGACTTTTGACTCTTTTGCTCCTAATAATTTCTCATATACGTTTGAATTGTCTTCGCAAGGTCGCTATTTCGTGACTGTTGTTGTTGAAAATGTAGGTACTACTGAGTACTGTTACAGTTTTGATAATTGCGCCGACAACAGTAAGTTGTATATTTTAATACAGCTATCCCCAAAAGGGGAGGTGAATAGCGGTGGAATATACCGAGACGCTTTGCGTCTCGGTATATGTCTAGAGCTAGACACCGACCCTGAGGGGGATAATTGTTTTAGTATTTACCAGAAGATAGGGATAAAATGCACTTCATTTTTCAAAGAAGGGAAAAAATTTAAGTTTTTTTCTGTTTCTAGCACGCGTGCTTCGTGTACATTTGACTTTCGTTTACATTCTTCAGGGTTTTTTAAAGAACATGAAAGTCGTGGATTTTAAGCAGATTTTGAAACAAATTTTTTGTCCTAACCATTAAAACCAAAAAGCCAAATCTTGTTGTCATTTTCGTGTTTTCTGGATTGGTTCTTCGTTTAAAGCATTCATTTCCTCGTCTATAGCTAACGCTATAGACTAATAGTCATCGATATTGCGAGATACAGGGGAGCCAATCAGAGCGCGCGAAAATGGATATTGGTTGCTTTGGTAAATACTAAATGTATATATCCTTTTTATAAGAACCAGAAAATTTTGCCGATGCTCATTTTTCTTATGATTCTTAGGCAATTTCAGCCTTAAATTGTTTTTAAATTGTTATTATTTCTATGTGTATTCAAATCGAATAACAACTATGTCTAAGGTATTGCATGTAATACATGTATGTTTGGTAGTTGGCGGCGGATGTATTATTCATCAATTAATCCCCGTGGATTTGTCGTGGGTTTCGCTGAGTCATTTTCCCGTTAAGTGCACGTGTACAGCGTATTATCTGAGGTAATGACAGTATATAAAAGAGAAAAACTGCAAATCTTTTTTATTCATTTTGTATAGTTAAGTTAACGATCGAAATTCACAACATATATTGAATCAAGCAAGGCCTAACCACTGGAACGGGGTATATTCCAAGTTTCGCTGATCTACAGCATCAACAAAGAAACCCATAAACCCACCCAAAGGAGAGAGAAAAAAACTCTGACCTCGGTGGGAATCGAACCCACGACCTACGAAACAGATCTACGTCGCTTTAACCAACTGAGCTACGCGGCCAACTGGGAGTTTGGTCGTGGAATTTAAGGACAGTATAGATCGGCCTGAGCCTATAAATAATCATAAATCCTACTCTATGATTAACGATCAAAACTCAGTAAAGTTTAAGAAAAAAAAATTGGCCGAGCCATTCCGTACATTTTGGCCAATCTGAGCCTCGTTGTTCTTATAGAAAAATGTGTGTACACGAGACTTTCCCCATCTTTCAAATTTCACAACTTTTGACCTAAGCTGTCAGTGCAAAATTCTTCCAAACTACAGTTGCGGGAGCTTCGGGGTCAAAAGGGTAGGGTCGGAAAAGTCCCCAAAATACCCTAAAAATAAAATAAAATGCAGGCTTCGCGACAAGGGCAATTTTGAAAAAATTGAAAACACAAGTGATATTAATCCTTAATTTTACGAGGAACCAGGCGATTACATATTTATGACATCGAGGGCAAAATTCTTCATTCTCAAAAATTTGGAAATCTTCGGAGGTATTCGGAAACGTTCGGAAACCTTCGGAAATTTTCGAAAATCTTCGGAAAATGGCATTTTTGAGACTTATCGAAATTTTCCGAAAATCTTCGGAAATTTTTGGAAGTGTACCAGCGACCAATCAGCACTAAGGTAATTTTGCCCTGAGTTTAGAAAAAATGCCCCCGCTGTTATCCAATCAGCTCGAACTGGTAATTTTGCCCTCTTTGTTATAAGCAGCTGAAAACGGTAACAAAAACTTGAATGCTCACAATGCGTTGCATACATGTCTATTAAACCACCGTCTGGTTAGCCCAGTTGGTAAGGCGCCAGTCTGTCTTGCGGGAGGCCTGGGTTCGATTCCCAGTCAGAGTCTTAAAGTTAAAACAACTGAGGAGAAGGTGCTGCCTTTGATCTAACCTAGCTAACATCTGCAAACGTTTAGACCTTTGTGTCTTCTCGGAGAAGGATGTTAAACCGTGTCCCGGGTGGCAGACCTCGAAGGGGACCTCTAGTTCTCCCGTGTTGACTCATTGAGTCAAAATATTATAAAACGATACTGTACGATGTACGCATGAGCATACCGTTGGATGAAAGAATACACTAAGGGAAGAAATCAAAACAATGGTATTTTTAAGGAACCCAATTTTGTCGGGGGAGGTGGTTGGTGGCGGCACAGACCCCTACCCCACCCCCCACCACTTTTTCAGAGCTCAATTTCTCAAAACTTGATTTAGGATTATTGGTTTTTACTACATTATGGACTCCTCTCTCCACAAGGAAGGCGTTGGTGCAAGCGCTTTGTCAGTATCTATTTTATTGAACATGATATTTGCTCCTGAAATTCAGCCTTTTTGAAAAAAGGTGGTGGATGGCTGTACATAATACCAAACCCCCCTAAATTGGGTTCCTAGGAAATACCATTGTATTTTGACCTTTTCCCTTAATTCGCGCGCTTTGACTGGTTCCCGTAACTCGCATTTGTCTGCAAGGTTGAAACAGTTTGGAAGTGCGCACGTTAAAAAATAGGAAATATATTTTCATTGTACTGTTTCTTTGAAAACAAAGCGCATTTTTCCTAATATTTTGGTAAATACTAAATCAACTATCCTTCTCAGGGTCGATGTCTAGCTTAATTGTTGTCAATTAAAAAGTCCAGTAAATCGACAGAAAGGGTTAAACACAAATGATGTCAGCGTTTTAAAAAGGAAGGAAAACGCCCAAGTTTCGGATTGCTCGGAACGCTTGTCGGTGTCGGCCCTTTCGGTTATCAACATCTAACTTCTCCTTACATAACACTTACAAAATAAACACCTTCGGTACTGAGAAAATGATAAATGATCAAGCAAAGTAAACTATACAGAGGATTGAAAGTAAAGTTCTCCCAAACTTGTTTAATAAAAAGTATGAGCTCTAGTTGATAGAATTTACTTATTCAACTGAGAACGAAAGGGTTATGCAGGTACTCAATGCAGGTTTAGATAGTACCAAACTTTGCTTCTAAGGCTGACATATTTCTTTGAGGCAACTGCAGTAGTGGTGTACATGCTTTCTATAAGATAAAATAATTAAGCGTATGTTTCTTGTTTGCGGACGATTAACGTTTGAGCCCCGATTTCTTTGTCACTCGATTCAGCGTTTAACTAGAAATTAACCTATGGTTACCTTAAACGCTATAGACATTTCTAAACATTCCACTTTATTTAGTTATTTATCTTTTTTTCATATATGTTTAAAGAATCTATCGTACTCTATTATAACTTAATTCATTAAATATGAAATGTGAATAAAGCATTATTATTATTACTATATTATTATAGCTATTGCTGTACGTTGCGATTATAATTTAAAATTTTTGAGTAAATGGTCTGAAAGATCCTAAGACACAAGCGAGAACAATTTTAAAACTGCAATAAACGAGAGTAAAAATTTGTCATTACTAAGTTTTAAAATGAACAAGACTAACAAAGCACGCAAAGATTTAGTTAAAGTCTTTTGATAAAAACGGTGTAGTATGGTTGAAGAAATGATTGATTCACAAGTTGAAAGCTCAGGAAAAATTCAAAGTCACTGACGGGAATCGAACCCGCAACCCTCTGATTACCAGTCAGATGCTCTACCCACTGAGTTACAGAGACTCACATGGGGAGCCGAGTCACTGGTTAAGTTCTTGTCTATTCCCGCTTGACATTTATGTCTAGCAACTGCTCGCTCGATATGTCCAATAATACGTCGCTACTTGCTTCGGTAATGTTATCAATTGGTAGTTTGAAACTTGCATATAACTTGAAGAAATGTTGGTGTTCATGGAGTCTCATGCAAGAACAAACCATCGTTGTTGTTTTTTTTGGCATATCTGGTCCTATTTTAGGGGTAGTGAATGGTACATCCGAGATGCCGAGACAGCCTTTTTTAAATCCTAACCGGAGACTTTGGAAAGCAACAAATAATCTGAGACTGAAGTTACGAGACAGAACGAACACTTAAAATACCAAGACATCTCAAACAAATTTCAAGAAAAATAGAGTTTTCGTGCTCAGTCGGAAATGCTGAAAATGCGAGCCATTTTGTGAGAAAATACGAGACTGCGAGACGGAGAAAAAATATAAAACACGAGCATTCGAGACATGACAAAAAATGACGAGATTTCGAGATCAAAACGTAATTTGCCGATGCTCTCATTTTCTATGGGACCATTTGTTACCCTATAGTCTATAGTGTTATTAAATGAAAAGTTGCTATTTCAAAAGTTCTTTACTTACATAGCGAGGGCCTCAAACCTGCCGGCATCTTGTGATTTTTTTGTCTTTGTGCCATAAAAGAAGGATGTAAGTGTGTTCAACGAAGCATTTTTCATCAAATGAATGCCTTGCCTTAAGACTTTTTGAAAATATTTTAATCAACGGACACAAAGCAATATCTTGTCAGGTTCAAAAACTGCTTACTCAAATTTGTTCGATAGCAACGCCGAAAAAAAAAGATACTGTGTTGTTAAGGTACCACAGTCAACTCAATACAAAATACCTGTGTTGTGTTTCTTGTGTTTTACGTAACATTTCGAATGCGAGTTTTTCCTGTAATTCCCAGCAAAGAACACATTTGCAATAGCTTGACTTTTACTACCCCTGGAAGCTATCTACACGATCGAATGTCATAATTTATAGTTTATCTACTATAAAAGTTAACAGAGTGTTTTCGTTACTATACATTTCATAGTTCCTAAATCGTCACGAGCACAAGGCGTTTTTTTTAAAATTTTCTTACTCACTCATCTGGCGAGAAGTAAATTTGTAATATAGCAACTAATTCCCGAAAGCAACAAGTTTATTTAGTAAACAGCACAACACGTTTGGATCCTCATATAGGATCTACAAAAATGCTACAATAATTTCTGTC
>JAOBRD021120000.1:0-27696 GCA_027575215.2 Hydrozoanthus sils | reverse complement strand
ATACAGTAATCGGTAAAATTTTACCAGAAACAATCTCTTCCGACAAATACGTGGCTACCTCACTTTTTTGCAAAAACTAATTCAAGTAAAGTAGAACCTACGCTTCTCTCGGTCGAATGAGAGAAATAAAGGCCCTGACAACGAAAGTTTAATAATCGGTCGATGAGTGACAGAGCCCTTTTGATTACATGAAGGCATTCATGCCTTAAAAACGAGGAAGAAAAAGATAATATGAGAGGTAAAAGGGTTTGTAATGCTCGCGGGAGTTACCGAAGATAATTCTTCACTCTCTGCAGTAGCCAACCAGATTGCTGGGTTTTGTCTGGCCTTACAATTATGTAAATAATTTTCTTTTACGTCAGAAAACCATGCTCGTACTGTGATGTGCATGAAGCTGCAATAACAACAACTTCAAAAGGATAACATTTTTGCCATGCATGCTGTGAAGGCTTTTTAGCTTGGTGCATCGCTGGATGTGTAAATTTCAAAAAAAGTTGAATACAGCCAACCAGCTGGCAAGGACGAGGACTGTCTGATCCTGGTGATGATATCGCTATAGTCACTAAAAGAATCGACCATTTCAAAATGAAGTTACGCAGACTTATGTTTCAGCGATTTAATTGTATGTTTAGATCCACTTCACACTGTTGTGTTCTCTCAACTATAAACATCCTTAAAGACTAGATCGTAACTAATTGTGTATAACTGACTAGAATGAAAAATGTTGAAAGCCAAATTAAACAAAATGATCGAAAACGGTTTCTGCTTGAACTGATCGGTAGGTATCATAAAACTTAAAGTGTTTAGTTTTAATTTCAAATAGAACTTGATTTACCATATCAAATTTGTGCCATTTCATGCTTCAAAAAGTAAGATTTTAAGGTATACTTTGTTATTTTTTGCCGATGTAAAAGGGAAAATGATACAAAACATCCTCAGAATGTTAAATATATTTCCTTGATCAGCTTACACGAGATTTGAAATGGAACCGTGTCAAAGGACATAGTTTTGTATTAACTTTATCCTTATACAGTTCAAAATTTTGCAGCCAGGATGCTAAATAAAGTTATCAAGGGTCAGTAATACTGTATTTAGGAAATAAAATTCGAAGCTATTGCCATCTACAAAGAAATGACAGCCAACTATATTAAACGACTGACATAGCTGTTTGAAGAAATTTTGTACTAGGTATATTTACTTACCTCTGTCAGAATAGGTGTTTAATTCTGCTTAATCCTCCATTTACATGAGCATTCAACGCGCGTTTAAAACTTTGTGGGATGTTAAGAAGGTAATATTGTTGTTTATATCAACATTTTTAAGTTTTCCTCAGTGTCCATGCAATACGCCGGTCATCAAGATTTTTGGGTTTATCGTGAATGCACGCTTGTATATCTGAAAGCAGTCAACCGCGTATCTCTTTTCGTCAGTCCTTTTTGATCGTTCTCGTAGAAAGAACACAGAAGGGGTTCGCAGCTGCTTCGTGTTAAAATATAACTCACCGAAAGAATTTGATCGGTAGATATATTGTTAAGTGCAATTATGTTTGCCTAAAAAGTTGTCGATGGGCTTTAATTTGCGAGTTTTTAAATAGTAAGGACTTGATCTTGTAGATCTTTGAATAGATGTCATAAAAACATGCATATATGTAACTTAAGAACGGCTCATGCCGAGCGCTGATTAATCCCGATCAAAATGTTTTTCCGTTATATTGAGCCCAAGTTTGTCACTTATTTTTCCGCCAAACGGGTTGTTTTTGAAAACATTGTGGACCACCATGCATCCCCCTTTTGTCTTTTTTCTCCCCTTTCACCATAAAACGACAACCGTTCATTGTTCTAGCCACAACAAATTTTGTTATTCTTGTATATTTTTTGCCTTTCTATTTCACGAAGATAAAAAAAATCTCGCTTGGCTACATCTTATCAACGTAAATATTTGTTACTCCTTATTTTGCCAAACAAGTCGATTTTTAAAAAATCTTGCCTTCACCATCCCCCTCCAGAAAGGTAACCATTCATCTTTCTAGCTACAAAACTTGTTAATCTTGTATACTGGCAAAGAAAACCCTTGACTAATCTTATCAATTCATTATATTGTTTTTGAACTTCTTTTTGACTTCGGCTATTCGTGGAAACGTATATAAACAGGAGCCTCTCGTTTCATGGCAGTGTGTGAAGCCGTATAGAAAACTCAATGAATAGAACGATTAGATAGCATGATATATCAAATATGCGCTTTGAAAAGCAAGATTGTTTTGTCAGAAACTGGTTTCTTACTAAATATATTCAGTTTAACATATACGTACCCGAAATTCTATGCGAATTATGTCCGCGCGCGTTTGAAGCCATCTTTTCCTTCAGAAAACTCAAACTTTCTGTGTAATGCAAATTTTCGTGCTGCAACTTTTTCCATCAATTTCAGGTTTCATCGAAAAATCATGAAAGGGACAAACGTTAAAAAACCTTTTTAAATTGGTAAATAGAAGTAGGAGAAAATTTAAATCTTCACGAGAAGCCTAATTGATCGATTAAAACTCTACCAGTGCCAGGATAAAAGATAAAATTCGTATCTCCACGCGGCCATATAATATAGTAGAATTGGAAGAGGCCGCTGGTTAGTGCTTTCGCAAAACGTTCAACCAATTCTTGGGGCTATTTTTTTTTGCCTCAGAAGTCCGTCTTCTTCTATCCCAGATAACCCAAAATTATCGAAAGAGGTTATTTCTAACAACTGCCGCTCGCCACATTGGATGGGGCGCGCGCGACGACGCTGATTGGCCAGCTTTGTTATTTCTGGGATTTGATTGGCTCAGATAAATACTTTTAAAAAATTTTCTCTGAAAACCCCTAAAATATCAAATTGCTGATTTTGACCCCTAAAAATACGACAAGTAGCCCTATCATATCAATAGAGCGAGTACCCCCAGGGTATTACAACAACAAAGTATCAAGGAAACCGTGCTAGTTTCTTCTTGAACAGCTTCAATAGTTTGTGCAACAAATTGTTTATGCCTTTGGCGCTAGAGTTCTTTCGGGTTCCACTCGAGGTTTATGAATGAGAGCTACAGAGTCTTCATGTCAAGGAAAGATGCACTCCTTTCTTTCTTTCTTTCTTTCTATTCTAAATAGGCTGAACATCCCATAGAAAGTCAAACATCATTTCCTGATCATCTTCAATGTCTTACGGAGAATCACTATTTCCCTTACACGCATACCCAAAATCCATGACGATATTTGACAACCTGAAGGGTTCAGCTTAAACAGCGTGCCAATAATACAGTAGCTTTATCTGACCCAGAGAGCTAAACTGATGTTAAATCTTATCTCGTGCCAAGCGGCCCATCCCATCATTAAAAAATAGTTTTCTCTGTTCAAAAGCAACTTCCCTGTTTATTCTTAAACAATGACAACCTCAGTATAGCATGGCTACAGAAACCGCGTTCTTTGAGAAATCCTTCAATTAGTTTTATTAAGGTTCCGATTAAAAACACAGTGACGAAGTTAACTTAGACTGAATGAAATTTTGCATTAATATTATACACAATGCATTCTATCATTAACAACGTATTTAAGTAAATAAGATTTATAAAGCAAATTCAAGATCAAATGTTTTTGGTTCATGCTATCCTCAGGGACTAGAAACATCGATCCCAAACAATTTAAGACTTGACTTTGCCTTAAGATTCTTTCATATAAAATGCTATGCCATTTATTATCTCAAAGACTATTTATGCGCCTTTGCGTGAAAGCTCCGTTTAAAGCAGTGTTTTAACATGGCTAAAGTGTGGATTGTTTTGCCCGGCAAGCCACAGACACAAAATCCCAAAACTTCAATGAACTTTTCATCTACTTGACACTTTCTTGTAACAACAGCAAACTTACAATTTATTCAATGCTCTATAAATTTATACATAAGAAACTTTTAATTCTAAGTTTCTTCATCGAATTGATCAAATATAATAATAGTTTGAGTTTTGCAATTGCCAAATAGTCTATCTAGCAGCAAAATTCCTTAATGGCTATGCCATGTTAGACCTCACTTGCCATCTCAATGCCTGTCGCTTTTTCTCAGTTGGTACCACATAGTTATTTGGTTTGTAGTTTTTCTTAGGTCTCTCAAACATTTCACATTGTAACATCTGTCCGCGAACACCCCATCGCAGGCTTTTGCGGCTTTTCTCCCCTGGAGCTTTGTTTGTCTTCCATTCATATTGAAACTGATGGAACCTGTTAACTGGGTCACACTTTCTGAACCCACGTGAGTGGGGGTGACTTGTGGAAGGTCTAATGACTGGGGACAAAAAAAAGGGGGGTTGGTATAACAATAATTGTTACTATTGCCTATTAATATCATTACTATATTGCCTATTATATCCTAATTATTACCTGGTAAAAACTGTTATGATAACAGTTTTTATCAGTAAAGTAAGGCGATGCAAGCCAATCTAAGGGTTGCAACTATTTACCAGATGTGAAACACAAGAACCTTTTCCTACCAGCAAATTCATCAAACAAACTTGAATGCTTCAGACATTTTTTTCCCAAAATTCAGTTCAACAATACCAAAATACCCATCAGGGCTTGAGACAAACTTTTTTGCTCACGAGCCCAGTGGCTTATTGATAACTTTGATTTCACTAACCAAAACCAATTTCCTACTAGCCAGGTTTCTTTCCACTATAAAAATGCATTAAATTTTCACTAGCCATTTTGGTTAGTGAAAGCCTAAAACCCACTAGCCAAACTGCATTTCAACTAGCCTGTTGCTAGTTGGCTACCGTTAGTCTTGAGCCCTGCCCATACTATATAAACAGAAAATTGAAACAAGCTTTTTTAAAAACTCTTAAAATAATGGTCAAAAATGCAGAAAACTCACACTGAGCTTTAATCTGCTGTAACAATGTAACATCAACTGTGACTGTCAGTTCAGATGTGTTGTCCCATAAAAAATATTTCATTAAACAGCTTATTTTTAATATTTTTAAAACAAAGGAAGAAATTTTTTGCATATTCAAGGGTTTTCAAGGACTAAGACCCAAATTCAAGGACTTTCCAAGACCCTAGAATTTTTCCCCATTTTTCAAGGATTTTAAACTACGGTGACAACTCTGCCAACTTTTTTCAGACTTACATGATGGTAACGATGGGTTGGCAGCTTTCGTCCATGGTCTGTAGTCCTGGGGTTCTAACTCAGTCCTTCCAAACTCAAAGTCATCTATTCCCTTAATTGGAAGGTCTCGCAATCTTTGCTCCAAATCCGATATGTCAATGACAGATGAACCTGTGATGAACCATGCCATTAAATGTAATTTGAAATGTTAAGTTAATGCTATAATGACTGAATGATATCTATTGAAAACATTAACATCAACTCAGTGATTTCTTCAACAAAATACCTTTTTGTTATATAATTGTACGTTCAGGTTTACAAGCATATCTGATAGTTATATATCTTTCACTGAAAGACTTGACATCTCGAATAGATATTCACAAGTTGTTTACTATTATGTTTTGCAGTTGAAGGGCCTTGTGCAAAAACGACCTAAGTGACTTTTGATGAAGTTGTCAATTCTCCCTACATTATCCCTGTTATCTCTTTATAACTGTTGAGAGAAAAAAGCGTTGCATCAATTTAAAATCACTTATGGCGATTTTGCACTAGGCCCTTCAATTATGCCAACTGATGTCAACTAAACTCATATAAAATTACATGTATGTACTAATAAATTGATCAAATTACCAAGTTGACCCATAAAGTTAATATGAATAATTCATCATAATTCAACAAAAACTATCATTCATTATGATAAACAAACTTTGAAAATAAACATTGTTTGGAATGACACTCAAATGCATTTTGAAAAGATGAACATTTTGTCCTTTGAAAAGGTATCAACTACATTTATTTAAATATTTTCCACCACTATAATCTGCACCCAAACATTTTTATGACTAAGAGAAAAAATAGTCGACAGAATAAATAACCCACACTGGTATATATAACCAGTGCACCTTGACAATGTTGATAACATTTTTTGTTTCCTGGTAGTAAGCCAGGCAATTAAAGTGATACCAGTGTGCTGAAAAAACACTTTGATCAACATCAGAATCAAACAGATAACCTGCACTGGTCTAGGTTACCCACACCTTCTCCAGTACAAGACAAAACTAACAGAGTGTAACCAACAGGTTAGGTTAATACAGTCCTGAAAATATGGTACTCAGAAAATTGGAAGAAATATTTGAAAATAATTCATGCACAACTTCCTTTTTCAAAAAAAAAAATCCCTAAGAGCTCATTCCTCGCCGACAATCTTCCTTCAGGTATTCACTTCCAAATGTCCACTGATTAAACTCAAACAAAACATATATTTGTTTTCAGCCTGGACAATATTTATAGCTCACCTCCATACAAAGTATTTGTAAGAGAAATTATTTGTTATTTAATAAACAAATAAGCATATGGAACAAAGTTAGAATATGGAAAGTTTAAAAACTGAAGACAACAAGGCAAGGTGCATGTGATACCAACCTGATTCGCTTTCCACAATGGATTCATCAAAAACTCTTGACTCTCCTTCCCTCCTTCTCAAAACTTTCCTCTTATATGTTGCCTTTTTGCCAGGCTGCTCAGGTACCACTGTGATATAGTCATCAGAGGATGTAGAGGGTAAAGCTATCCCAAGACGCTTTTTTGAGCCACCTGTGAAATACCCTCTGTTTTCTTTGTCAGCAATATAGTGTCTTGTCTGTGAAAACAGGTTCATATTGATGTATACATGTGACTATACATGTATAGTGGAGCAGTGAAACAGTATGACTAACATGATTTCAAATAAGATTTTAAAAGGCAAAATCTGCTGACAGTGTGTGCTACAAGTGTGAAGCTCTATGTTAGTTATCAATGGTTGTCAGCGAAATTAATAGTTGTTGTGTTTCACTATCAATGTTACTCTCCACTCAACTAAACGAGCAATAAATTTGTATTAAGTGCACATTTGAACTGTGAACATACAGGGAAATTAACTTACAGCCAGATTTTCAAAGGATGAAAGACGATTTCCATTTACTAATTGAAACTGGTTGCAATCGAATTTGTTGTACAAATGAGTACCAACCTGGTTTTCGGAGCAACAACAACCCACAAAGATTAATTGTTTGTTCTAGGGGGATCAAAGATTCTCTTCAAGTTAGCACCAAGGAAGCTAAGTGCTAGCTAAAAAGGCTACTGGACTTTAAAAATTATATGAAAAAATGGTCCAATTTATTGCATAGCATTTGCTTACTTTCTGGTTTGTTGCTGTTCCAGTGTATTTGTACTCCAATGGAACTCTTTCCCTGGAAAATGCGCTGGATTGATCAAGCTCACTTCCCGAATCTGCTAGTTGAACAACAATCGTTAATTGAACCAGTTGAAGAAACTGTAAGTATAATTAATTTTTTTTACCTATATACTTGACAATGTTTAACAGCACCATCACCATGCACAGCACAAATTGTTTAACTTTTTAGCCTTAAAACATTTGATTATATATAACATATGCACCAGGACAGGTACACCATAGCAAGACGGGCAACTTTGCCAGGAAATTCCAAAGAAGGAGAAGTAAAACACTGCCTGCAGTAGTTTACAGCATAAAAGGACTGTAAATGAATACCCAGAAAAAATAGGTGTGTTAACATAGACTGTGCAAACCTGAAGAAAAAATGAATATTTCTGAGTTAAGTTGAGTGTATCAATGGATTTATTCAAAATTAAGTAACTAACTAGTTGCATCCCTTACTTTGTGGCGAGGTTAACACGGTTTCAGTATTCTGATCTGTGTAGCTCTCTGAGTAAGAGCTTTCTGGGGATGAATAAAGATTCGAGCTTCCACTAGCTCTTCGCCTTTCATGTTCAACTAACCGCTGCAGATCTAGGGAGTCAATAATGCAATTAACAGTTAAAAATAAGATTATATGACTTTATTGTACCTATTTTTCAACGTTTGTTCTGGGCAAGATATGGTTCATAACTTGCTGAAGCTGTAAATCATGTTTTGTGTCAACCGATTGTTTTAATGATAATCTGGTCCTACCTCGTGAAAACTCTTTTAACTTTTCGGGCGGAATATCTTCGTACCCTAATTCCCTCAGCTTTTCCTTAATTTCTTCCTCTGAAAACTGTAATCTAACCGACATGGGCGATGTAAAGATACAAATGATCGCAGAACTTTTTACGGTAAACGAAATTCGAATGTCTTCAAACGGTCGGCCGGCTTGGTTGAGACAAAAGCCTGGAAACTAACGAAGTCCCGCTGACCGTAGAACAAAGTGAATTTCCGGTTGGGTGAACTGGCGCGTGACTCTACCATTTGTTAATAGTTATGATCTAGAGAACTTCGTCAAAAGGTCTTCGGAGGGGGAATTTAAAATACAAACAATGAAAGGTCAGTTGTTTCTTGATGATTTCAGTTTTGATAGCTTTGAAAAATCAGTTAAGCCCTGTTTTAATCTAGCTAAAATTTACTTTCAGCTCTTTTCTTTTCACTTTCCACATAATTTCCGTTAAAACAGTGAAATCATTCAATCAACTGTAAGAACTTTATTCGCAGTTATAATAGTCATTAATACGAATAAATAAACTATTAAGGGTAGTTATGCAATTTAGAATTGTTGAGTAAACTGCAAGTAACTTATTTTTATTCGCAGTGTCTGTGTGCTGTGTTTTCGTGTTTGTCTTGGCGGTATCTTATTTGACTCGTGCTTCAGGGTAAGTCACATGATTTTTGTGCTAAAAATACTTTTAATTTTCTTTTTAAAAAAGTTATAATACGAAGATATTCTTAATATATTTCACGCCCTTCTGGGCCGATCAGCTTAAACTTGTTTTTAACAAAATTAAGTGACCTAAGTTTGTAAATTTACAATTGTATATTGTAAATTTTAAGTGTTTTTTCGGGTATAATTTTTATCGTTTATTTTTTTAAGATTTTAACAGTAAGACTTCTTTTATTGTTATTACGCCGCCCTCATTGGCTGGGAACGTTAGATCAAGCTAAAGAACAAAACAGTTATTATAATTGGCATCCTCTTTTCAAATGCATTTTTTAAAATTAAAATTTAATTTGATGTTTTATTTCAAGTAGGGCTGGAAAGATTAAGGTGCCTTTTTTAATTTCATCATGGCAATACTTCATAGTTAAGCCAAAGGTTTAAGATCTCAAAAAGAAGCTCATCTCAAATGGGAGACGACAAGAGAAATATGGATGTTTTTCTGAAATAGTGTTTAGAATGTAAATGGATATTAACACAAAAAGTACCTAATTGATTAATGGCCCATATATGGTATTACTTTTTTTGCAACAATTAAGTATTATTGAAGATGGAATAAATCTTATTTTGTTATTAACAGAGCAGTGATCAAAACAACCAATCCAAGTTCTACCAAAATGCCCCCATGGGATCACTTCACATTTGCTCAGTTTTGGCCACAAGCTCAGTGCTATTTTCACAAAGATACTAATGGAGATGTGAGTAGTTACTAGTATAGAGGATAAGTTTGAACCACAGGATTTGGGGGTTTATTGCTTGGGGGAGGGGGACCTAAAATGTTGTTGGATAGTGAGGAATTTGAAAAGAATTATTGTTGAATGAGATTCAAGAATATTGAGTACAAAAAACACTGAGCGAACCGTCCCTCCTGATGAGGGGCAAGTGCAGCTTTGGTTTAAGGACTGTTTAGCAAATTTACATGAAGTATCAAATTAACTTAATTAACTCTTTAAACTTCTCAATAAACCCAAAAGTAAACTCATCCACAAAAAAAACTTTAAAAGAAATTCAAGCTGCTTTTCCTTCATGCTTTTGGATTTGGTTTCGCCCCACTCCCTCCTTAAGCAATCTACAGAGGACCCGAACTTTTCTCATGGGGTGAAGGTGCCTGCCACATTTTCTGCTGAATACCTTTGCAACAAAAGAAATAAACCCTTCTTGCTAGCCTATAGTTTTCCTGTTACTAGTTTAGAAGAATTTTGCTTTTGATCTCCAGTAGTCTTCTGTTTGATCAGTTTCCATTTTCACATTACAAAATGACCTAATTTATATGAGTTATGTAAGGAGAAGTTAGATGTTGATAAACTGGCCAAGAGCACCAAATACTCTGAGAATAGGAATAGAAAACAATTCTCTTCAACTACTCATAGACATAATAATTATGGATATAAATTGTAAGGGTTCGGTGTTGCCACTCTTCTTCCTATAACCTGATCATTATTTCCTTCAGTAGAAGTTAAAACTTTATTGATTTTAAAAATTTTCAAAAGTTTTTAGAAAGTTTTATTTAATTATAATCATTTCAGATCTGAATAACTCCTAAAAATTCACCAAAAATACTTGTTAGATGACTCACTTTAAATGGAAGGAAAGTAATTTGAACTCATTTACTTCAGGGAAGAGGTGTGAAATCATCCCAGTATGTGAGGTTCAACAATGATCAGTGTGTACCAGAAGGTGTGAAAAACTGGACAATCCATGGATTGTGGTATGTAGGTGTCCATTGCACACACCTTTGTAGTTAATGTGCTTTGTCAAATTTGTAAAACAGAGTTTTAAGTATGAGCCAGGTTCCCAAAGTCCTTGAAACCCGGCAGATTAGGTCATTGATCGAATTTAAAGAATACATTTCCATGCCTAAAAAGTTATTAAAGTTTTAGTCCAAGGCCTTAAAAGTTCCAGCAGTGGGTACTGCAATATTCCAACTTCAATGATAAAAAGAAAACTTTACAAAAGTGCCAAAGTTTCCATTGGTTGAAAATTGAACCATTGGAATGATAATTTGCCTAAAGCATGTTGTCTTTTTTCAGTGGAAGCTAGTCTGCACTATTGTTTAAGAATGGTAGAAGCTGGGTTCAAAACAATGTTCTGAAAATGTGCCAAATTTTGTAGCCTTTCATTTGTGGGTTCAAATTTTGGCTTGCTGTCTCCCAGGTGGCGCATTGCACATTTGTTAAACTGTCTCATTCTATTCAACTAATCACTAACTTTTTTAGAATACTTGCACAATTTAAAGAAGTTCCAGAGTCACATTGAGATCTTTCCTCCATGTGTTGACAAACACAATTTTGGCTTGTCCATTGCAGAAGCTAATTCTTCTAATTCAAGCTAATTGTTGGCTATGCAGTTATTAGCTTTAGTTTTTGTAAAAGCCATCAACTAGTGTGCTAAATCTGCCTGTTATTTTGAAGCTTTCTACAAAAGCCAAGGTTGACAGCCATTACCTTTATTTTGTTTTGGAAAAGCCACAGGCTAATGTAGTCCCATCGGAAGGGGAGGGTTATAGCCCCCCCCCTCCCCTCCCCCAATAATTTTCTTGTCATTCCCAGTTTTCATGTTAGAGTAATTTTGAATTTGACACTGACTGTACTTCAATGCTATATGCTCACAGCTCCCACAATGTCAATTTTGTTCCGACAGGCCTGTAGTGTGCTCAGAGTCTGCCAGTTATTTTAAACCCTAGAGAAGATCCTTGCGGCTAAATTTCCGTACTCAGCCGTACTTCATTATGCATAATAAGCTATTGATCTTCAGACAAAAATATCGGAGATAAACCTCGCTTTACGAGCAACCAAAAATTCTCGAAATCACTGTTAGGGTTAGGAGTAAGGCCCTATAAAAAAATTATTAGTTTACCATCCTTTCCAGCTGAAAAATGCCATGCGGACGGGCGGGTTTTATTTTTGTTTTTTATTTTATTTTATTTTTTGTTCTTGTCCTGCTGTAGCATTTTAAAACGATAAAACAGTCAATAAACTCAACAGTACTTTAACTTTTGACAGTTTGGGAAGAAAGGCAACAATCTATAAGTATTGCCAACGGCAGTTTTGGCACTTTGTGTCCATAGTGGAATCTACGATTCAGTCCAACTATTTTAATCATGAATGAATCAAAACAATTCCGATACCCGAATTTATATGATATAAACAATAATTGAAGAATATATACTAATAGCAACACACGATACTTTTAGGCATTCCGAGCAAAGTAGCATAAGGATCTCAGTCTGATCTTACATTTGTGCACATCAAAGCCGGTTCCACGTGAGCGCCTGCCTGGTGATGTTAATCTTAGCCTTTCTTAGTGCGTGACTAATCCACTTCCTATAATATATTCCACTGGTTTCTGATTGGTACTCCTCCATAAATCCTCGTTCTTGATCTTTTTTGGCCACCATACTCTCAGACCCTCCTCAGACGTTTGTTGATAAAAGCTTGGACCTTTCCCAAAATCGCCTTCAAAGTCCGCCACGTTTAAGAGTCATACAGCAAAACCGACTTGATATTTGTTTTGAAGACACACAGCTTGTCGCAAAAACGATGTCCCTCGCCTTTCTTACCTTAAGCAAGATGTTATAGGTTGCCTTAGCTTTCCCAATTCTAGCTTTTTATGTCTTCGTCCGTCCGCACCACTGCACGGGCCTGTTCAAGCTAAGTTTCTTTGTTGAATGCTGGCTTGTTTGTACATTGTTAACTTTGTTACAATGTAAAAAAGAAATTTCATTAATATTGGAACATTTACAGGCCTTCTGAAGGGCGAGAACACGGACCTGGGTACTGTAACGATAGCTGGCCCTTCAGTGAGCCCGAGATTCAGGTAAGTTAAATTTAACACATATTAATGAGAGTCAACACTTCCCTTTTTATTATATGCAAGCCGGTAATAAAGGATAAATGCTTAACTCGATCTCAAAAAGATTGAGGTTTCCATTCGGATCTCGTCAGGGGCTCAAAATTTCTACAAGTGAAGTAGAGAAGGGCAAGTCTCAGGCCCGTAGGAAGGGGGTACTGTTTGCGAAGTACAACAATTTAATTTTCAAAATATTTCGGGGGAACATGTCCCTGTACCCCCCTAGAGTTTCGCACCTTTGGCGATCGTTTGGTTCGTCTTCTACTTCAATCGCACCCTTCTGGAAAAAATCCTGGCTAACAAGTGGGGCCTATTACAAGTCCAATATTAAGATAATACAAAATAGAAACTTAATGAGATAGAACAATAAAAGCAGCAACAACGTCAAAAAATTATTTTCGTGGTCTAAAATCTAATAAAATCTAGTTCTTAAGAAAAATATTTCTTTTCAGTTGTGTCTTGAAAGACGCAACACTTGTCGTAGTACGAATTTTGTCAGGATTAGTATAGGGTACACAGAATTGGTGCTGCTACAGAGAAGCTTTGGTGGCAAAGCGCGGTGAGGTGTACTTAGTTCGTTTGTTCTTAATTTCCGCGCTTGGGCTTTAGCTGGAACAAATCACTGAGATCAATTAGTCAAAGAAAATGCAACAAAACGAAAACAACGGCACAATTGAATGATTAGTTGCCCTGGCTATGCAAACTACTCATTTATAACTGTGACGTTGCAAAAGCCGTCTCTTTCAACCGCATGTGGTTTAATCGTCTCTTTTTCTTAAAAACGCGGATCTTTGTTTGTAGTGTAATAAGTTAAGATGCATCTTAGTCTTCGCTGGCTTTAGTAACTAGCTTTTGCTAGAATTGTAACGCGCGCTCCCTGATCTGACCATGGCTGTTAGCAGATATTTGGGATTGTAGTTTGGAAACCAGCTACTCTCCCGACAGAAACTACAGTCAGGTCTTAGCAGGGACTACCTGAGCTAACCCCAAACAAAAATCCCCGTTACATAACGAATTCTTCGTTAAGTAAAGTAAAGTGGTGCTTTTATATAGTGCCTTTTCCATACGCCAATAGGCGCTTTACAATAAGTTTACCTCCAGCGGACCGGAAGCAAATATATAGGTGCCTCAGGCAGTCGCTTCAAAGCGGTCCATGCATGCTGGTACTTTACCGACCCCAGAGGGATGGAAAGCTGAGGGACCTTTAGCGGGAAAGGTCGCCCAAATGTTCAACCCTCGACCAGGCCGGGAATCGAACCGGGGACCTCAGGATTGGGAGGTAGAGATTTTACCACTGCGCCAACCCCTCCACTCACAGAATCCTCCTCAAACATTTGTTGATAAAAGCTTTCCCAACATGGCCTTCGTAGTCCGCCACGTTTCAGAGCCATACAGCTGCAAAACTGACTTGACATTTGTGTTGAAGACACGCAGCTTAGTTGTAATAGCGATGTCGGCCTCGCCTTCCTTACCTTCTGCAAAATACTATAGGCTTCACTAGCTTTCATAATTTTAGCTTTTACCTCTGCGCCAACCCCTCCGCTCCTGTAGCAGATAGAGCTCTTCAAACACAATCTTCTAACTGGGCTTGCTATAACCTCAACAGGATTTAAAGCCGGCCATGCTGCTTCACTGGCCGACATACGAAGAAGGAGAAGATCCCGAACAGTTTTGGTTTGTATCCGATTCTTTATTTCACCGTACCGAAAAAAAATTGCCAACCTATACATCATCGCTAAACGAGAAGAGCAGGGTTTCGACCCGGTGCTGTGGTCTGCCTTAAATATTCACATACACAGTTTTAAAAACGTTTCTTTGGTATTTTTACAGCTTCAAGGGTTTTTCCAACACTTCTATTCGACTTTAAATGGATAAAAATGCTTGTAAACCTGACCATTTAATACCCGAAATAAGCTTTTAAAATAGTTTATTAAGTGCGAATAAAATTCAAATACGACGGTGGTTTGTGACGTCACATGGTTTGAAAGCTCTCCAAGCTTCTCTATACTAGTGTTTACAGCGAACTAGTGAGTTTTTTTGTTCAAACACTGGGCCACTAGCCATGAACGCAAATTTTGCCATGCCTATTCGAATTTGACCGGGAAATTGAGATTGACCGCCCATCTTTATAAGCGTGTGACATTACACATATATAACGAGCTTAAAAAGTTTGCAGCGCTAAATATGCATTTTGTCTTCGTAAATTCTCCGCGAAATTTATTTTAACTGAAACCGGTAACAAAAATTTAAGCGGAAATTAAGCGGGTCAAACTTTAATTTTAGATATTTTAAACTAGTTTGAAAATTTTGCAACAGTAGCACTCTAACTGAGCCAAGTATTTTTATTCGTATTCAAAGTTCATTTTGTTTTATTTTTGCAGGCAACACGAGTGGGAGAAGCACGGCACATGCGCAACAAGTCTCCCCAATCTGGACTCGGAACACAGGTACTTCGCTGCCTCACTTGCACTGAATGCAAAAATTGATCTCGGAAGGTACGAACAATTTGATAACTTGCTTATCATGTTGCCAAATTTCTTTAAATCGTTAACTTTCTTTTCTATATTTCTTCTACAAACAATGTTTTGTCTTTTTTCTTGTGTAATAGAATTCTGGCCACGTCAAATATTTTGCCATCAGAAGAAAGGGACTACAAGGTATAAATATATAACCACATTATATTAGCGTTTCTTGTTTATCTACCTTCCTTGAATCGTATTATTTTGTTGCTCTTGAGCTACAGCACATACCAAGAGTAGTTGCGAGGCCATTACTTTTATATTTACCGTAAACGCTCTAGTAAGCCCCCGGGGGGGGAGGGGGCGGGCTTACTAGAGAATGGGAGAGTGGGGCTTGTCTAACGATTGCCGATAGCAGAAGATAGAAACACACCATAAAGTCCGTAAACCAAACAGATTCAATAGCAACTTGTGTCTCTGTGTTCATATGACGTTATAAACTGCACCATTCCAAAACTTAAACAGTTGACAACTAATGTATTTTTACACATTACGCCTTATACATCTTGTAGCTCCTCCGCCTTTACAACGTTGGGTTGTGGTTATTTAAAACTTGAAGCTCTTGGAGCTTATTTGGGGGGGAGAGGGCTTGGGCCGGTTATACGGTACTACTTAATCAGTCCTTGAAAAATCTGAAAGTTCTTAGTCATCGTTTAACCAGTCCTTGAATCTTACCTTGTTCTTGACTAAGGGCAATATTATGGGGATATGGGGCCAAGGCTTAATAGTTATCGCTAAGTCAGTCCTTGAATATTATCTCTTTCTTCAGCTGGAGGGTATATACTAAGGTAAATATCACGAGGTTATTGGCCAAGGTTTTATAATTATCGCCTTGATATCTGACTCGTTCCAAGTCATCTTCTATTTTTCAACGCGCGTAAAAAGTCAGGCGCGTAGGCGTAAGCAGGGAACAGAGAGCTCCGCACGCTTCCCTCTTTCCGCGCGTTGAAGAATAGAAGACGACTGGGGACGAGTCAGCTTTGATAAATTATTATAGCGGAGGGGTTGGCGCAGTGGTAAGATTTGTGCCTCCCAATCCGGTTGGATCCCGACCTCGTTGAGGATTAAATATTTTGGGTAACTTCTTTCACGCTAAAATTTACTCAGCTTTCCATCCTTCTTGATCGGTAAAATGATTACCAGCAATAGTACAAGGTTGAAGCGGTTTCGAGGGCTGCCTAAAAATGCTTTCGGTCCGCTGGGGGCAAATTGATCATCGTAAAGCGGCTTTTAAGGCGTGTTTACACTATAAACACGCAAACATAGATGCAAGAAAAGGAAAATTTCCTTTTTCTTGCGCAAACCTTGCGCTTGTGTTTGCTCTTGTTTGACAAATTTCCAAGTTTGAATTGAAGTGCGCTTGCGTCTCTAGTGTGAACACGCTGTAGCATTCATATGGAAAATATGCTATATAAATACATTCTTTTATTTTAAATCAGTCATTGAACACTATTTTGCTTTTTCTTCAGCTTGAAGATATACTAAGCGCAGTGTCGCAAGGTTTTGGGGCCAAGGTCCTCATCCAGTGCATACAATCGGTTAGTGACGTCAAAAATCATCAATGCATTAATCAATTTATACCTCAATATATAGAAAACATAAAATTTGTTTTACTGGAGAGGGTAGAAACACCAAGTCTTAACAAGAAGGGGGGGAGGGGCTACGTTTCAAGTTTTCGCACGCGTGGGACAGATTGCTTCGCAACATACCGCGTCGTCGTCTCTTGTGATAATTCACGCGTGTCGCACGACTTGTCACATACCCGATGAAGTCCGGGGGTTTCGGACAAAACGTAGTAACTGAAAAGAAAGGTCTAGAAAGAGATTCAAACAGTTTTATTTAGATGAGTAATCTTCACAGTTTAAAATCAGTCAAAACATAAATAGTTTATTTTCGTGTCCAGAAGAAAAACAATCCGAAACAAAACAGTTGGCTCAGTTGTAGGTACAGGTAGGTATTGCAGGGGAAATATCGAATGATACTGGCCCTCGACTGATACACCGCGTGATCATTCTGACCATCGTTTGTTTTTCACAATGAGAATGTTAGATGAGCCATAAAAAATAAATTTTTCATGCTGCCATTTTACATCCCCTTTTTTAGTTAACCATTTTGCTATCGGTGTACAATTTTTTTTGCCACACAGGAGGAGAAAGGACAACTGTTGAGTGTTGTGGAGGTTTGTATGAACAAACAGTTCAGTCCCATCGACTGCCCCGACGTCCGGCAAGAGTGCGACGATGACAGTCCAATACGATATTTGCCAATTGTGAGAGCTGCTACCAATCTACAATTCTCAAAAGAAATTCTTTTTTAAACGACTGGTCGAGTTATTCAGCTTAGGAAAGCACAATATCGAACTAGAAAATAAAAAGGTTCAGTAGTAACTACGTATAGAAGAACAGCAAGCTACAGGTGGAGTAGAATTATCGCTGTGTTTTTCAGATAGACGCTTTATACGAAAAACTAAATGTGAAACTGTTGAAAGACGTGATATTAGTTCGGAAATTCATTTCTCTGGCCATTAAAGTCTTAAGCCATTTTCCCTAGCTCCCTATTTCCGACCGTTCTCCTGTCCGCTCTTCATTTTCATCATTTGAATCCGTTTTGTTTATTTACTGCGAGATAGTTTTGTTAAATTGTTTTCAGAAGTAAGGGTTTGAATACAAGAAAATACAAATTCTAAGTCGGAAAGATTTTACTCTTTACATTCCTTATGCTGTTTTCGAGAACTTTGTGTAATAGGTTTTTTTATGACTAATAAAAAAGGAAACGAAACTTAATTAGTGTGGGCTGGTTATGTTGAATAGATATATGTCACCAATTTAAAATAATATAGAAACATGAAACGAGCCCGCGCTCGCTCTGTTCAGTGTTGAACATGCGTGAAATGGGGTTTTATATTTCTTTCATAAAACAGGCCACACAAAGAGAATCTCCGCGATGACGTGTGCAGATTCACTCAATTCATATATTGTTGACTCATAGAAAAATCCACCTTGTAGTCTAACAGTTGTTATTGTATAATTAGAGTGAGTCAAAAAAATGCCCCCGTTGATGTCCAATCAAATCGTAGTAATTTTGCGCTCCTTATCAGTAGGGGGGACTTAATGCCACTGCTATAAGCGTTGGATGTTAAACTAATTTTATTCAAAGCACGAGGTGGTACTCTCAGGTGACAAAATAAACGCCCCAGGACGCTTATAAATTTTTCGATTTTTTTTCCACCATGCAGTATATTGCATGCCCCTGGAATGAATAAATATAGACTGAATATATATTTTCTACATTGGGATTGCATTCGAAGGATAAATGGTTGAAATGTTTGCTTTTGTAAATCGTATTATTAACTTTAAATTAACCTTATAACTTTTTTTATCTTTGTCTTAGTCCCCGAACTATTTATAGTTTTACCACAACTACACCCTTTTTTTATAAGTACGAGGCTCAGATTGGCCAAAATTCAAGAACAAGCTGAGGGTCGGGCTGGACGGGTAACTTTTTTAAAACTTTAAGTACCGAGCTTCGATCTTTACTGAACAATATACAGAATGAATAAGAAGTACTTCGCAGTTTATCGTCACTACATCGTCGCGGGAAAATGACTCGGCTGCGAATCCACGATAAACCCACAAGGGCGAATTGATCAAATTTGTTTTCCAATGCGTGTATTGCAATACCTTAGGCTTAGTTTATCTTCGATTTAAACACACATAGAAATAAGAACAATTTGAGGCTCAAATAAAAAATTAAGAATAATGAGCCTAGGCCAAATTTACTGGTGCTTACAAAAAAAGCGTACACAGTTAAATTATTTTGTCTCTTAAAATTTGAACCCGCAAGGATAAATTTTTGAAACTTTACTGAACTGATAAGCAATCCAAAAAAAACCGAAAGTTTTCAAAGTTATGGTAATGTCAGCCAAACCGTAGAGGGCTTTTGGGTAAATGAGGTAAGCAGCAAGTTATAGGTTAATGAGGTAAGCAGCAAGTTATGGATATTCTTCTAAGTTGAAATACACATAGCATCTTTTTTCACCTTTCAACACACTCGTCTGAAAAAATTGGTTTTAAATGCCCCGACCGGGACTCGAACCCACGTCTCCTGGTTACTAATCAGGCATGATAACCACTACACCACTGGGACTCACCATGCTGGCAACATAGCAATTTCCGAGGTACAGAGTTATCAAACATGGATGATCCTTGGGGCCCAATATTTACTTCACTCGAGTGTGTGTGTTTCTGCCTAGAACCTTTATCCAAGGATTCATTTATATATGTATGTATGTATTTAGATATTCTGCATTTTTAAGTTTAGTAATTCAATACGGTAGTAGCACGAGACTTGAAACAGGCCAATAAGGCGAATTTAAAATCTTTCCTGCTTATCCCCAGTTCCCATTAACGGATAAGACCCCAGGACACCAACCTATCGCAAGTGAGCATCCATCAGGAGCAAGAACTGATATTTTACGTAACGGAGTGGACTGAAAAACAGCCCCTATGGGTATGAGCTAAGCTAAACCCTCCCCTCGATCGAATTAGAGTCTTTGACTCCCCTGGACAGATCACTAATCCATCGCAGGTTAGCCCCTAGCAAAAGCTGGTTGGTCTCACTGATAGCAGAGCTGGACTAATCGGGTAATTAAGAGGTTTTTCTCAAGGATACAACACAGTGGTCTGACCGCGGTTCGAACACGTGACCCTAGGATTACGAGTCGAACACGCTAATCGGTTGGGCACTGCGCCGCCGAGAAGTATGAAACAGAACCCTCAGTGTTTCATCTGTCATTCCGCGTGCTACTTAAATCTTGAAGACCTTTTTCTATTGCTGTCAATTGTCCTGAGGTGTTTCGTTGATAATGATTCACATGTTCATTTGCTTTGATAGTAGCAGAATTGCTGTTATTGTCCGCTGGACTACCGGAATTGCAGCACAGCAGTTTCTTGAACGCGCAGTAAAATTCCCGGTGCAAAGCAGCATAAATTATAGGGTTCACTGCCGAGTTGGCGAATATAAAAGCTGTTGAAATGAACTCTAGGGGCCTTGGAACCTCTTCGCGACTCGTAAACGCAGCCCATAAATTCGCAACGCCGCGCGGCAACCAGCAAGCGGCGAAGCAAAACCCGACAGCAAGTAGCGTTCTTGTAACGCGCATCTCCATTGCCTTTCTTTTCTTACTGAGTTTAACAAAAGCGGATGAGTCAGCTCGAAACCGAGTCTCAACGCCGGAAACGCTTTTGACTTTGTGGTTTTCCATTGCGCGATTGTTCGAAGTTGACTCTGATATATCTTCTGTCGAGCCTTTTATGGTACCTGGGAGACTGTTTAGCGAATAACTTGAGGCAAAACTTTTTAAAAACGTCCTTGATCGAGAACGGACTTTCTTGTAAACTCTAAAGTATAGAATAAATGCTAGTAGCGCTGGTACGATATAACACATAGTTTGTAGCACAACGGCGTACTCCTGGTGGTCCTGACTCCACAATGTGTTACAATAGAGAGAACCCTTGTCGAATCCAATTTTGCCCCATCCAAAAAACGGCAGCAAAGTCCAAAGTAGAGAATAAAGCCAGCCGCCAGTTACCATGAGCACTGTCAGTTTCTTTGTGCAGCGAGTCTCGTACGAATGTGGGTACGCCACAGCAATGTAACGGTTTACGCTGATATTGAACAGGGCGAGAAGTTGAGCGGCTGTGAGGAAAGCATTAAGAAATCCTGTAGCAACACAAAGAAATGCTGGCAGCTTCCAAGTGCGGTCCATCACAGCTACTATTATAACAAACGGGACGATAAATGACGAGACAAGGAAATCGACTGAAGCCAAATTTACAACGAGAATCACCGCCGTTGTCCGCTTCAGTGTTGCTGTACGATAAACTGCTAGCAAGATCAAGAGATTACCAAAAATGGCTGCTGCAAGAATTATTGCCATGAAAACTGAATAAACTATCGCTCCGGATGCCGTAACCTCCATGTCACTAATTGTCTTGCACAATTAGATTTTACTTTCACTGACACGTTTCTTGTTTGAAAGAGCAGAGATTTTAGACGTCTTCCCGTCTTTCAACACAAGTTTTCTTCTCTCAATAATTACTCTGTCAAAACTTCCGTGTAGTCTGCCGTTTGCTATCATGCTGTACGTACTCCAAAAGCAAAGATTTGCCTGATTATCATATGATTTGGAAAAGCCCCGAAGCAGTAAATATTCACTTTCGTTTGCTGACAAAAGTTAAATTGAAGGTTCAATGGAACGTGACCAATGCAACATAAATCAGAGTACGAATTTGTTCAAGTATATTCGTCCGTGACTTGATAGTCCAGTGGTATTTTAAAATCAGGTTGATATCTGACACGCCTGGCCACGAGTATTTGAACCGACTCGAACTTGAACACTCTGGAAAATCGTCGTCCCGGAGGTTCGGCTTCAGTAAGTATAATATTGGTATAATTACTGTAGGTTGGGAATATTTTTGTTTTTCTAATGTAAACATGACAACACAGGGGCTCTAATAAAACAAAAGAAAGTTTTAACATCTAGATTTGGATTTCACTGCAGTCGTAGGCATAAGTATGAATTAAACACTTCATTAAAAGTATCCGCAAGTCTTTGTAAAAAGACGCCGCAACTAGCAAAGTGTTTTGCCATTTGAGAACCACTGTGTTTAAGAAACCGGAGAAATTTATTGACACTCATGAGGTAATGACGGCTGTAGAGATTTTGTATAATTAGTTGATATATCAGTCTAAAGAAATACTTGAATCTCGTTTTGACCATCACACAAGGCATACGCAAACCGCGCACGATACTGTCGTGTTTGCAAAATGCGTCACAAAAATCAAATATCTGGGCTCCTTTACTGCTAAAAATGATATGAACTAGGTAACAAAGCTCCAAAGCAATATCAGTTATTAAGATTGTTATATGTAACAAATAAATATACTAGCGTTTTTATCAAGTCAGTAATCTACACTAACAAAAGAATAGCCTCGCTTGCAATGACACGGTCTTCGAGAGGACTCGCTGTATGACCGTAAAAATGGAAAAGGAGAGAAACGTTTTGGTCGTTAGTTTCGGTCGTTCGTAAAAACACAACTTCTTATCTTGTCTGCTCAAAACTTACATGTTTTATAAGTCACAACACATTAGGGCCGCAAATACGGGCGAAGTTCTGGGTTGTTAAAGATCCAAAACGACTAGATATAAGCTTCTATACTCCCGAGAAACAAAAGCATTTTTCATCTAGGATTGCTTTGAGATAAAAACGTTTGGCCACAATTTTATAATTGCTCTGAAAATGTCTAAATCAACTCCTAAGTAAAAAAAACGATTTATACATCGGGCAAAATTTTATTCAGGTAAGAAAAGATCCTTCCCTCTCCACAGTAATTAGTTTTACGAGAGAATATCGTGAAAGCTTTCACCGAGGCTCAATATTTGCAAACTAGGTTTGGATATGGCTTTTTCCGACTTACAGAAAATGTCAAAAGATGACGTGTCCCATCCGAACCAGTCCAAACAAACTATTACGGTCCGAAAGGAGGAAAGGAAACAGCCCGTCAGAATATTATCTTCAAAAACACTAAACAGAAAGTATCGGCTCTGTCAAAAAGAAAAATTTCCTCCCAAATTTTAGTTTCACGTGTCGTCGTGAAATAACATTGATACCAGTCTTAACCAAAAGTTTAGCCAAAATATTTAATGTTTTTACAAATGTTGGAGAACAATAGCTATTTACTGTATGGCCAGTTCTAAATTTTTACCGACAGACTTCGTTCTTTCAGTATTAACTGTTTAATGAAAGAAAATTCGAGATTTAAACTTTTTTTGACGGGTGTCAAACCAATTACAATCAGCGTTATGCTACGTGTACGCGCACAGTAACAGCCTCGCATTCCATAATCATGAATGTATCTTCGTACTTCTAATTGCAAAGATCAACTAATCACCTTGGCTTAGATAATTCTGCGAAAAAAATCAACTTTGCCAGGTGTTCCTAAAAGCAAGATGAAAAAAGTGTCGGAAGTTTTTGTCATCTGAGCAAATACGAGATAAAAGCTATATTTCCCGCACATCTCCACTAACTACTGAAAAATCAAAATCAAAACGGATGTAAACTTTACAGTATTGACGTGTTGTGAGTGCGTATGTACTCGCTGAAAATTTTATTCCTTGTAGTGCAAAAGTAGAACGAAATGACAATTGTTGGGTCAATGGTTCCACTTCTAGCCGGGGAAAAGTTGTTCAAAGGCTGATTAACACTAACCCGGGGCTAAACTTTTGGTTTTACCTAAATTATTTATTTTTTCCAACCGCTTACATAATTTTATTTGAGCTGTAATTTTCTGCAATTGACAAGTTTTTTCCCTTGAAAATCTATAAACGGTATCTTGTAAGACTCGTTTCCAACCCTAAAGACAATGATTTGAGGCGTAGCTTTGAGATTGGCAAGTTTTTCCGTGAAAAACCGCCGAAACAGTATTTTATAAGAAACGTGAACTTTTCCGTAGAGAACTGCTCGAATTTTGGCTAAATCCCTTTTCTATAAAAAAAATTCAAAAATGGATTTATATTTCTACTAAATGGAGTTATCTTGGGTTTAACCTTACTTATATATAGCACTTACTGAATCTATTTTTTCAAGAAGTACACAATAATTAGTATTTTTTTATATATTCAGGCACTGATTCAATAGTCAGCTTTGATATTTTTTGTTTATGTTGTTATGAGAAGAAATCTATCAAAAACGGGCTTTCGGCGTGCCGCGTGTGCGGGTGGGAGCGTGGGAGTCACGTGTCTGTTAATGCATGTACATAGTTGAAAAAACCAAACATCAATACATATCAAACAATAGCAAAAATATTGACATCATTCCCTGTTATTTTAATACTTTAGTCTATACTATTTTCTTGATAATACAGTGCTCTCTTCTCTCTGAACAGAAATCAATTAACGAAATGACAAAACCTGTAAAACTACGTCATTGCACATGACAAATGATTCGATATTCAAGCTATAATTTGTAGTTCAACTTCTCTGCCGGTAGTTCTGAAAGCTGACGTTATTTTCAGCATTGAATATTCGTAACAGCACGTGACTCCATAAGCTCTTGACGAAGATCCGAACGCTTGAAACGTCAGATTTCTACATTTCACACAGTAAAGTTCAACCTTTCGATTCGACAACAGGTGGCGAAAACGCCATGACAAACTGGTGAGCAACCTCACTTTGATGCAGTCAGTTTTCTCAAAATGTTGCAGAGGAGAAGGCTAAAGTTTCAATGTAAGCGACTGAATGCCAAAGAAGCAAGATTTTTAAAAGCAGTCGTACTTTTGCTGTAACCTTGTTATACTGAAGTCACCAAATGCAATAAACAGTGCTATGATTTGTGTTTGATTTCATAATGTTTAAAATGTGGAAGCTAACAGAACTTTTGGGTAAAGAATAATTTTCTTCTGTGCTAGTTGGAAGTGGTTTTGCAACTTTTAGAGGCATCTAAACCACTTGAAGAGGTGGCTCATTTGGCCGCCAGCTGGCTAGTGTTGAGAAGCTTGTGCAGTGTGACCCCCCCTTAGAAAAATCCTTGCTACGCCTTTGTGTCAGTGTGGCACAGCTAAACGATGTCTCAAATTCCCAAAGAAATATAAACAAAATTGTAAGTGTTATGCTTGTGGGGTCTGGTTTGTGATGAAAAGTCTGCAGTGTTCCACATGCATGCTAATTAATGACATAGAGACAGCATGGCATAGCCAACCAACAGACAGATCACCAGGTTGTCTTTTCTGAAACTTTTCTTTTCCATTTTTCCTTTAAGCAATACTTAAGAATGATATTGCAACACAGACATGGTTCTTTTTGAAAATGAATCTAAATAAATAAATAAACAATTAAGAACAATAAATACTTATCTCAAAGGTTTAAAAGCTACACAATGAATTAGCAGCCACATGAGAGATACAACTGCAAGCAGAAACAAACAGAATGGCATCATTATTATATTCATACACTGTGAATGAAATCATCTAAGACTTTGGAGATTCGATACTGGAACAAACATATTGTAAGGAACTCACAACTCCCCAGGAGCACCAGCTGAGTATCAGTTACAAATCCAGGAATTTTTTAAGGGGAGGGGGGTACATAATAAATAAATAAATTATATAGATGCTGAATATGAAATACCAGGATTTTCCTTTTACTAAAAAATCATATCTTCATCATGTGCACAGTGAAGACATTATTCTTATCTTTTATGTGTGAGGATGGTGTTGCCATGGTTACCAACATGATTTGCCAATTACAAGAGAGCTTCTACATAGGAGTGCAACTGGTTCGTTTATAAAAGCTGTGTTTTATGTACTTAAGAATTTCATCAGTTATATAATTAGAAAATATACAGAACAATTACATGGCAACCTGGGGATGTGAGCTTTAGCTCTGAATTCTCATGCTGAACTTATCTTTCACTCGTGAGAGATAGTTTATAGCACTCAAAGAAAAAATTGAATGTAATGTAATATCCTCTATATGAAATTATAAGTCCAAAATCTGAAGTGAGTTATTAACCTTTTCAACTAACTCTTTTCCTTATTCTGCAGTTCTTTTATCTATTTTGCATAACAAAATGTAAGAACTTCAAATCATTGTCGATCATCATCCACCATCTTTTTTTACATCATTAGTGTGCTGAACAGCTTTTCAGGTGGGTATAATTATTTTAATGAGATTATTTTTTATTTTTCCTCATCCAAGATGGGAATGTGAGGCAATGCGGGAGGGCGTTAGGGTAGGGGATGGGTGACTCATACTTTGTTCCATAATTAGGGAGTTTAAGACATGAGTACTCCAAACCTGATAACAATGGTAGAAATCAGGAATGAATACAATAGCTGCACATTGGAAATGCACAGTGCAGGCCACTTGCACATCGTTGAGTTGAAAATTACAACATGAAAAACTCAGTTTTGAAGATTTTATGACTACAACCTACATAGAACTTTGTTAGTCTTCTTTTAGCATTAACAAAACCGCTTTCATCCTTTTCTATATTCACAAGCGTAACCTGAACAAAAGAGAAAGCAAACTAGGTATATTTGATGGAAAAGGGCAAGCAAGAAGTGTGCTTTTTATAAGCCACTGTTGTCAATGTTACCGTCCTTGAATCTTAAACTCCCTATTATGATCCAACACCAAATCTGGGTTGGTGCACATGTTTTTCAGGTTTTTACAAACTCTTAACTTGAATATAAAACACAGAATGATTGTCAAATAGTTTACCTGATAATAAGAGAGCTGTTGCTACAAAGTTCCCAAAACTGATGAGTGTTGTTTTATAAATAAATGTTTCTACAAAGAGATGAAGCAGCTGAATGACAAATGACCAGGAAGTTACCTGTAGCAACCTGCTAGGAAAATAATAGCAGAGATAGCAGTTATATCAATCATAATTCTATAAATAGTTAATAACTATTAATATTGACTTAAAAATAATTGCTGAGAAAAAATTATCAGTAAAAGTACTTTCTTTATACAGAATTTTGTTTGATATCCAGCTGCCACCTTTCAACTACACAATGGTTCTTTTTTGTTAAGTTTGATGAAATGGCATGTTAGAACTTCAAAACTTAAAGCATAAGCCTGCATAGTGGCTCTTGGGAGAAGTAAGGTTTGGGCTCTTGAGTAAACTCTCTCAAGAGCCTATTCAGCCCCAAACCTCCCCCCCCCACAGAGCCCTTTCGGCAGGTTGTTTAAAACTTAGTTTCAGATGTCCAGAACTATTTTTACTGTATATACATGTATTACCATAACTTGACAGTCAATGAAATTATGACCCACTTTTCTTAGCTCAACTAATAGACAATAAGTGAAAAATATACTTACAATTTGTTTGTTACATCTATAGCACAGTAAAATCGAACAAGAGCAAAGAAAATCATCGACATCCCAAACATTCTGGACATTAAAGGGTTACAAGCTGAAATAAACCAAACAATATTCAAAGTTAATATATAACTAACAGCAGGGTACGCTTTAATTTTCAAGCCAAAAATTTAATCCCACTACACTAACATTGTTCTTCTTGAAAAGGGGGACTGTTCAGGACTCAAAAAAGATTTGATTTTCAATCGTCTTTTATATGTGACCCTTCAAGCAAGGAGTAAAGGTTTTCATTTTACTTGCATGGCCAGTACAGTTTCTCTTGTTGATGATTGGTCAGAACATCAGGAACTCAGATTGTGATTGGTTCATTCAGCAGTCTGATCACAGAGTCTTGCTGACTTGGACAGTGTCAAATCAATGGTTTTGTTTGAAGATTAATGATAAATAGATATAAATTGAAACTACTCATCAGGTTTGAGGAAAGTATTATTTTGTAACAATGGAACTATGGCCAGCCCCTCAACATGCACTTTCATTTCAAAGAAGCTCGTGATCAGTAGAGATTGAGAATATTGACAGCATTCCTCCTCCCCTCCCATCCCATCCCCCTTCCACTCCCCAGGCAGGG